>JAPMOR010062530.1:73790-121184 GCA_026543865.1 Argiope aurantia | reverse complement strand
AATACTTTATAAATTATAACAATAGGCTTTTATTTAGAAATGAAAGTAAATTATTTATAAAAATTAATTTTATTAAAATTTAAATATTTCTTAAATAGTTTTTACTTAGTCTAAATAGTTATTTGTCCTAAATAGATCTTAATAGTTATTAGAAAAATAATAATACAGATTTAAACAGCTATAAGGGAAAAAAACATATACCATGGCTGAGTATAAAATTGGCCAGATACAGGTCTAGTTCTCGGACGGAGACATTGATGTGGTATGGATTAACACAAAGGTTGGGGTGGAGGCACTCTGGTGACTTTTCAAGACGCTCTCCATCAGTGCTCTCCAGAGGAATAGCTTTAAACAAGATTACCATCACAAGGTCTAATCGCCACACCTAACAAGTTAAGTTTATTTACAAAACTGTAATAAGTTTATAAGTAGTTTAAAAAATAAATGCCAAATAATTTGCACAGAAAAAAAATATTAACTTAAGACACAGAAATGGCTAAATTCAAAAGATGACATTTTTAATAAAATTTTTTTTTGTTATGTGTTATACATTTATTTTACAAAACATGGATATTATCCTAAGGATTATGAGTTTTCAATAATAACTAGAAAAAATTCTTGAAGACAATAGGAAGTAAAAAATTAAAAAGTTAATGGAATTAACTTTTAAAGATTTTTTAATCTCTCTTTAACTCGATAAAACAAAATAATTAAGAGTTCATAAACTTCCAGTTTACTGATTCATGCATCTTTACTAGATATCCAAGCATTCTTTGGAATTAATTTGAATGTTACAGATATCTCCATTTATAAAACAGATATCACCATAATAGACATAGATTAAAGAGAAGGGAGGGGCCCTTAAGTGTATATAATAAAATCCAGCTGTGAATTTTACATTTTTTAAAAAATAAGTTTTCAATAATTAATTATTATAATTATTTTGACACCACAATGTTTAATATCAAAATAAATATGACTTAATATGGATGGTTAAGAAACTTGGACTGTGATGGTGAAGCTTGAATACTTCACCTTTCATCCTTTTGTAAAATAAAGAGGTAAGAAATAATAATAAAAAATTATAATGTTCATTTTATATCATTCTTTTTTCTTAAATGTCTTACATTTCATATATATCTTGCCACTTAAATTGAATACAGTACATGCCTGGGTGAAAAAGATTACAGATAGAATTAAATAGAGAAAACAAAATCGAAAATTATGAACAGGAGATTAAGAAGTTCATCAGAACTGAGGACTCCCCTCCATGATTTGATTATATTAATATATACAGTAACTTTCTTTTTGCACCATATAAATATTTCCATCATATAAATATGAAAATTCACGATTATTATTTTAAAAAATTCACCTTATCTGCTTGCCGCAGACAGTCTATCCTCCTCATTTTACCCTTTTGGTCAGGGTTACTGAGAACACAACTAACTCGTTTCTTCCCTGTGATACCCAAAACAAAATCTTCACGGCATTCTTGTGTTATATCCTTCCGAAGCTTCCCCAGAAGGCGAGATGCCCATTTCTGTTTTACCTCTGTTCGTTCATTCTGTGAAAAAAAAAAGCAAATAAGTATTAATGCATGATGAAGTGACACAGAAAATCTTTTATGGTAAATCACGGGTTTTCATGAATCAGGTGAAATTTTTTTTCAGATTTATGCTATTTTTAAGAAAATCTAGTGTTAGCAAATGAATGACTTCTTCGAAAAAATAAATAGGCTATGGTTTTTTATTCTATGTAAATTTTAAATTGATTTCAAGACAGCTACTACTCTTCTTAAGTTCCTATGAAAGTTCATGACCCTTAGATAGATGATTACAGATCCACCTCTCCCATCTTTACCAATCCACGAATTGTAAAAAAAAAATCTCAAGAATCCACCAAATACAAACACTGTATCGATTTTGCAAATTTTTTTTTCATTTGAAAGCTCATGGCATTTAGATATGTCATCAGTGCTTGCTTGCCCTCTCTATTCAACAGATATTGCGAATAAAACTTGAACAAAGCCTTCGCCTTCAACAAATGCAGCGATTTCGACAAATTTATTCACCACTTTATTGCACAATTAACCTATCGGAATAATCAGTGTTTTTTGCGTAAGCATAGTTTAAAATAATTCAATTAATACTATTAACCAGGTGGAAGAACAATGGTCAACGAAGACAACTAGTGCATATTATAATTTTAATTCCACAGGTGTTTAAAATTCAATATTTTCTAACCATTTATATCCAAACTTAAAAAGTAATTTAGTTTCTGATCTGCATGAGCATCTATTTTTCTATGTTTCTTATTGTCTAATTTCTTTAACTGTTCAAGTTACGGTTCTGTTTGAAAATCACGAGTCTAAAACAAGCTGGCACACATAGCTATATTTCGATAAATTCTTCTTGAAACCATATCAACTCAGCATGCACTTACGCAGCCTCTTTTCTGTTTGGTTTCTACATCGTAGTGGGAAGCATGTCTCAAATTTCTGGCTACATTTAAACAAAGAACTTTTAATGGCCACAAAAAGATGGACATTTTTTTCTAAAAATGAAGAGGAAGAATAAAACTGGAATTTTAAAATTAAAAAAAAATCCACAGATATTTTTTATTTCTTTTTCTCTCACAAATTAATTAATTGCACAACATTAAAATTGACTATGTTTAAAACCAAATAACTTTTAAAAACTCTCTAAACACCAGCACAGCACATTTATTCTTTGCTTATCCTTTATTTCAATTAGAAATGGAGGTGAGATTCTTATTAGTTCTTATATATCCCTTTATTGGTGATACAAATTTCACTGCATCACTTTAATCTGCTCTAAAACTCTACAAAAATCATAAATGCATATTTATAAAATTCTAATTATGACCATACGAATATGAAAAGTAAGGCAAAAAAAAGTTTTTTTTTCTTTTTTTTTAATGATTATGTGAAGAAAAGATTGGCTTTAACTATATTTTGACATATTTACTCAATAAAAGTCAACACTACTTCTAGGTTCAAGAAAGACTCAATAACAGATTTGTGGTACAAACAAGGAATGTTTAGACGCACATTTGTACTTGAAACTACAAGAGAAGAACACATTAGAAATTTCTTGACTGTTAAATTTTCTGTTTTTAATCGGAAAATCTAAATCTTCTTCAATTAACTATCTATTGTCTTTTTTGCTGAAATAGCGGCATTTTTATAATATACATATTTAATAAACATTTTTTACTTTCGTATAAACCTAGTGTAGAGAAAGTATAGCAATCGACAAAAAATTGGAACTCGAGGTTTTGAAGAATCTTCTTGTTTTAGACCTCCCTGCGTTCGAAAAACATAGTTTTGGAAAATGTCTGTCTGCGACAACGATAATTCAAAAACGCTTTGAGCTAGACGATTGAAATTTAGTATAGGTTTTTGCACCAAATTTACAGATTTCTATAAAAGTTTGAGTAAAATCTGTTCAGGAGAAGTCTGTCTGTCCGGTTATTCGAATGTAAGTTAACATGATAATTACAAAACGAAGAAAGTTAAATAGACAATATTAAGTATACAGACAATATTAAGTATACCCTTCAAAGTCTGAACCAAATCTGACAAGGGATTAACCGTCTGTCAGTCTGTATTATTAGGAAAATGTAAACTTGACAACGTAGAAATGCAGTAACTTAAATATATTATGGTATGGTATTTTGTGATTGAAGTGCAGTTTGGTGTCAAATTTATGTTTCAATCGGCTGCGACTGAATATTTCGTAACTACTGTACGCAAATGCCATGAGACAAATTTATTAGAAAGTATGCAAGAAAGTTTTAAGGAGATAAGATAAGCACAGTTATCATTTTAAATAAAAGTGAATAGATAATATCCGTCGTAGTACAGCCAAATATGTGCTATATGTAAATTTCAGAGATTATCATCTGTGCTATTCTCTTAGGCAAAATTTTTGAACCAGTAAGCGCATATTTATTGATTACAGAGTACTTATGGGATGTTCTTTTCAGATTGCAGCAGAGGAATTTTGGGTGATGTCACAGAAAAATGTCAGAGTTAAACTCTAAGTGAGCAAAATTAACTTCACATGCAAAAATTTTCAATTTTAAGCAGTCGGAAAAAAAAAAAAATACACACTTGCAGTTCCTCTTTGCACCTCCTTTCCTCCTCAAGGCTCATGCGCTTCTCGTGTTTCTTGAAGTATTTGCGTTTGGCCGCTTGCAGATTGAACCATGTGTACGAGAAGGCTTTCACATGAGGCAACAGAGCCTCAATGAATGGATGGAATTCATCCTGAAACAAACAAACTTTTCACTCTGTTTCACACATTTTTGGTTAAAACAAAATTACGGACAGATATAATAACAAGTTGTATCGTATGCAAATATAAATGCATGTCTGTGATTACAATTATTTTAAGGCAAATAAATTTAATTCAATATGCCAAAACGCAGCAACTTAAGCTTTGAGGTTCAACCACAAAAAGAAGTACTGCACAAAAATTCTATGGTTCTGGAAACAATGTCAATTCATATATTTCTGTAACATGCATCAAAAGTACTTGATAAAAATACTGCAGGCTGCTATTTCAATTTCAAATGTTTTATAATTTTTTTTGTAATAAATTCAATTAAATTTCTTATTTTTTCATATTAATGCTTCATTTCTTCATTTCATTCTTTTGCTTGTTTATACGACAGCTGACGAAGTGAAAAAAAGGGGAAGGGATTTAATTAACTTTTAATTAATCGACATTTTAAAAATAATTTCTTAATTGAACTTCACTTGAACTCTGATTTTAATGTGACTTCTGAGTTGTGCGGCCTATTATTTTCCCACAGATCCAAAACACTGAGTAGGCAAATGTTTTCCAGAAATTATATAAGCTCAAAATATTTTATCAGGCTTAGTTTTTCCTGTTTTTTGCATTTCTAGTCAGTTTTCTACTCTATGCTTATCATGCTTTTGATAAAAAATGTTGATAGTTGGTAAAAATTGAACTATTTTTTTAAAACATGAAGAATAAAAATAGTTAAATAATTGCATGTTTATTCACATGCAGTTCCTTAATAATTCGCATGCAATTAAACGCATGTTATTCACATGCATTTAACACATTTTTTTTCATCATTAAGAAAATCGTCAAATTGTATATATTACTTAGACCTTTGTGTAAACCATAGGAAGAGCACAGAACCGAAGCGGAAGCGTTGCAAAAAAAGAAGGAACATCGTAAGGTATTCGGACTCCAACAGAAAAGAATTTGTTGACTCAACGTTTAAATTCCACGGAAAAATAATAGTCCGCGCAAATTAGATGTTAAAGTTAAAGTCCGGTTAGTTAAAACCGGAGTTGAAGTGATAAGAAAATAAATTTTATAGTATAGATTAATCATATTATTATTATTATATATTATTGCATTTTATATTTTCAAAAAAGAAAAAAAGTTGATAAAAACACTAATTTAACCTGAATTGAAAATTTCATTCTGTGAGATTGAGAATAAAATTGAAAAGATTTATTGAGAATAAAAATGTTTTTTTTTTTCTTTCTTTCTATAAATTTGAAAGAGGTAGCAAATTTCTAAAATTTTTTTTTTCACATCATGTGAGACAATGAAAATACACTGAAAAGATTAAATCTAACTCTTTCGATAAAATTATGCAATTTTATATCAATAAAAATCCCTTGGAATTATACAAACTATTTTTCACATATTTTTAAAACGTGCAAACATTCATAAATTTTAAATTTTGGACTTACAAGAGAGACATGAATTGGAAAAATAAGTTTGAGATACAATTTAGTATAACGGTAGTATACCTTTCATACATTAAAACGTTAGTGACATAGCCAACCAATTACCAGAAAATTGTCTTCCATCTTTTGGCATAGCTTATCTCTACTAATAATACAAGTCAACGTGTGTATATATGTTGGCGCTCTAAAGATCAAACCATTTGGCCTATAGTAACTAAATTGGCACATATATACTTCGGAGAGAAAGAATATATAGTTTGGAGTATTTTTTTTAATTTTAATTAATTAATTGAATTTTAGTGCTTTTCAGAGATAGCTTCCGAAAAGATTGTTGCACAAAAATAATTTTTATACCGTTTCAAAATTTAAACAAATTAGCCTTTTAAGATACAATTTCATTATTATGCAAAATAAAGGAAAGATTTATGCAGCGACGCGAAAAACTTTTGGGTGTAATTCTACATAGGATCTAAGTGCAAAGAAGTCCATTACTCTTTTGAATGTTAATAATTCTGGAAATTTAATGATGTATTTCAGTAGAGTGATTTTTAATCCTTTTCCGAAATATTCAGCGAAGCATCAACAGGTTTTACGTTCACACATTCATCAAAATAAATAAATAAAAAAATAAATAAATAAACACTCGGATACATGTCATCGCTCATAATCTATAAAATTTAAATTCAAGGAAAACACATTCAATTTAAAAGAATGCCCCTTTCAAAAATATGTATATTGCAGTCCTATTAGAAGCCATTTATATAATTATATTTGTATAATCTTCAAATTTTCCAATTGCAATCCCTAATTTTTCATCTCTTAACTATCAGCACGATAAATCTCCAAATATAAAATAAAAAAAAATAAAAAAAAAAAAAAATCGACCCAAGATAATCAGAGATATGCGAGAAAAAAATATTTAGGAACTGACTCAATACACATAAATATGAAAAACATATCACTTCATTAATACTTTACCTTACATAAGTTTTCCTTTCAGTCTTTAATCAATCGTTTACTCAATGAAGGATCAATGTATTTTTTTCCTTCTTATTTTACCGTTATTAACAATTGATTTGATGATTGATGAATCTGTTTGATTTGATTTGTGATTTTGACGAATTCCGTTTTTTAGACACACCGATTCTGGAGAAGAAATTCAGTCAGAAATTGGTTCAGGATATCGACACTCAAATTATATATTTTTATCCAATTATGAAATATCCATATGCAAAAAGTTCGTCAATTCTGTCAGTCTTTCCCGTGTACATAATTCAAAAATATCAGGAACTAGATGAATGAAACTTAATACATAATTTATTCATCAAAATTTAGATGCGGATCGACTTTTGGATCAATTATGTCTATCGGTTGATCATATCTTCTATATATTTGCATTTATACAAATGAGAAACAAAATGATATGGATACTTGAAACCTAATAAACAGTTTTAGCATCTAAAATGTAAATTTAAATTACATTTTGAACCATTTACAACAGAGGTTTGATCTATCTACAGGTCTGTATTTTCGCAAGCACGTAAACAGAATAACTAAAAAAAGAAAGAGAAAAAAAAAAACATTGATTTAAATAAATGAAATTTGGCATGTGATCTTGTTGCTTAAATTATAATTCCATGCCAAAGTTCGGTTAAAAAAAAGCGACCAAAATGCCTACCCGGGTTTTCTTCACTATATTTTGAAACACAAAACTGTTATGTGGGGGACTCGCACTATATTTTGAAGCACAAAACTGTGACGTTCATGGTCTTGCCCAAGACTAAAAATTTTATGAATCCAAAACGTTTTATATTTTTATCTGAGAGAGTATGTCAGGAAGTTCCGAGGAGACCACAAGCGATAATTTTTATTTAGATGTACCGCAGTTAAAATGCATATAAATATGTCTCTCAAATTTTGGACTCATAGTATAAAGGGAGAAGCTGAAATTAATTGTTTTCTTTATCGTATCTTTAATGTATGCAAAGCAAAAATGATCCATAATGCCAATACACGCCATATGGTAGTTACGCGATCCGGCCATGCGACTGACTAGCATACTTGGATTTCTCTAGTATGTATCTGTGAGATATACATTCTTATTAGACAAAAGATCAGAAAGTTCCATATTGCGTTAGAATGCAAAAAAGTGGAAAGAAATACTATTTTTAAGGCAACTATTGATTAACGCAGGAACTAAAAAGAATCTGTCTTTATATAAAAATGCATAAAGAAATGTTTAATCACTATATATATATATATATATATATATATATATATATATATATATATATCATTTCTTTATGTATTTTTATGTTACATTTTCTTTGAGCGAAATAATACAGAGCTTGATAACTGCTATTATATAGACATTTTTTTTTCATTTTCTCCCACTCTTACGAATAAATAGCTTTTTTATCCAATTTTTTTATTCTCCCACTCTTACTAATAGCTATTTTAATAATATTTCAAACAAACGTAATGAAACATTATTAAAATCCTGAGCAAATACGTTGATCGCCAATGGCGCGCGCTAGCATGATATAAACTTTCAATTCTTAAAAATATTTTTCTAATGTAAAACTAACAGAATCATTTTTAAAGATTAATCTAGGGCAAAATTCGAAAGGGAACGCCTTTAAATTTTTGAATAGTTATAAAGAAGAAGGAAAAAAAAAATTGAAGTACTCTAGAGAAAATAAAATGGTTCGACAGCTAAGAGAAAGCACAAACTAGATAAAATATTAAAACACATTTATTCAAATCAGTAAGTAAGCTTATTGAGCGAGTTTAATATAATACCAACAAAACATTACAAATTGGATGAAAAAGTTTTAAAAATAGCATATTTATCTCAGAAGTTAATTCCAGTAACGTCAAGAATTTAAACAGCCAGCATTTTATATTATAACACCCATATACTTTCAGTGAACATTAATATTATTTAATTAATATGCTCTCACTTTGAAAATACAGTGACTTCCTTTCAACTCATAACTTCTAACTGAAGTTTACGAACAAGAGGTTTAAGTTATGAAATGGGGTATAAAGTATTTGTTCTTGTCCTGTAATTAATTATCTTAAAGACATTTTTAAGGTATGAATTTTTTCCATCGCGTAAGATTACTTTCCATTTTCTTCCTGTTAAGCCTGTAATTATAAATCTGGAATCCAGAAACTAAGTGGAAGAGTTATTTATCAAGTCCAAATTAGGGAGCATACTTGCACTTATTGATTAAAACATCAACTGGCTAACTTCTGAAACTGCATGCAGATGAAACTCATCGAGTTACGCTATGCATGTGATAATTTTTATGTAAGTTAGGAACTGATGTTGGAAGAATGATGTAAATAGGAGTAAAATGTAAAAAACAAGGTATTAAATTATGTGATAAAAGGGGAGCTGTTAAATAACCCTTTAAAGGAAAATTTTTTAACTTCATTCTTAAAGGGTTAATGATAAAAATTCGATTGATAAAACATTTTGAATTAAAGAAAAATCTCAGAAAAAGAATATATCAATTAAAAAAAAACGATAATTTTTGAAACTTATCAGTTTTACAGCAAATAATGCATTATTGTTTAGCAATTGATTTATGATTATATTTTTTAAAAAAACTTTAAATGATTTTAAAACAAACAAAATTAACAATTTTAATGAATAATAAAAATTTAAAAAAATAATTTAATATTAATTAAAATTATTTATTATACTAATTAAAATTATTATTTTAAAATAAATAATTAAAAAAAATTAAAATAAATTTATATATAACCTTTTCAAAGTTTTTTAATACATTAAATTTTTTTAGTTGCTTTTTCAAGTGAATACATTGATTGCACAATAGCCTTTAAATTAATTAAAAACATTAAGAAGATATTCAATTATAATCATTGTAGGTTCAATGTGTAGACGTATTTAATTGGACAATTTAAGTTACAATAAGTGTAATTAACTTTTAAAAAAAGTTAAATTTGAAATTGTAATCAACCAGAAATTCTATTTAATTCAATTCAACTTCTATGCTAGATTTGGAACCAATAGACCCCATCCCCAACCCTGTAAGGTGATAACATAACATTTTTGTTCGCGAATATTATAGTATCTTTTGTGATTTGTAAATTTCTGAAATTCAAAGGAAATGCGACTTCCACTACTGTAACTTCAATCCACTTTATCAATGAAAACATAAGAGAAAAATAAACAATGTTTTCCAGTTTTTAGTTTCAATTTCGAGTGACCAAAAGTTAAATCAAATTGCATAGATTATCGTGTTAATAAGAAGTTTAAAGGATCAGAGAAAAATATTTAATATTAATAAAGTTTCAATGCAATATGAAATAAAAAACTATTTCACCAATTACACATTAAAGTAAATAATATCCTCTTCTACTGATGAAAGAATTTTATCCCCAAAAATTAATTCACGAATAAAAGTTTATTTCAATTACAGACATAAAACGATTACAAAGTAATTTAATAGGAGATTCAGAGTTTTTTTCACAGACTACTTAGATATAGGGTAGCATCAAAAATGCGCAATTGAATATTAAGAAGTAAACACACGAGTCTTATTTCAAAGCACAAACATATTATTCTTCACACAAACGTGTATTAATATTACATATAGATACGCTCCAAACATAGAAGTATTTCATATAATGTCTTAAAACAAATGGATTGAAAGAAGGTCAATACATTTATTCTCTGAAAGTAAAGATTAAATTTTGAGTTAAAATCAATAAAAACGCGTGAAGATATATAATTACAGCAGGAGTGAAAAACGAAGAAAAAATTTCAAAATAAACTTAATATTGGAGTACCGTGGGGAGATGGAATTGCAATTGCCTCATTTTATATAATATATAAAACGGAAGTTCAGTAGTAGAGGAACGAATCCAAATTGTCCTCATAAATTGAATTACTTCCTCATAATTCCATTCGTTATTTTAATCTTTAAAGATTAATGTGATAAATGACCGGGAGGAACAACTAAACAATGGTTTTTTTTAGATGAACATCTATTGAATAGACGTTTGATGAAAAACAAGCAGCTGCTTGTGAACGCTCAATTTTACAATGTATTTTACTTTGAATTTTATATCTAAAGGATGCATTTAAAGAAATATAAATATTTTCAATTGCATTTATTCTCCATTAAATCGCTATAATGTCCAGAAAATACTAGGTAAGTTATTAGGTTTATACTGTTTCAAGTAAATAACAATACACAATCATTTCAATCATAATATCTAAATCAAATTAATAAATACTAAACGATGAGAATGTTTTGGGATACTATAATATTTTATTAAAACGTAATATAATAATAATAATAATATAATGTATGTATTCTGCATATAGTGTATTATAGATTTGAAGACAAAAAAGCTGTATTACAAGAAAATCTACACACTTAACAATCGTTGTAGAAATGTGAATAGTTCAGCTGTGTGCAGTGTCACTTATATGATGATCCCCTTTTAGTTTTCGTTAAGTGTATCAATGTTTAACAGATGCCTTATGAGTATCACCTACTGAAAATTGATGCTGTCCAGTGGCTACTGTAATATCCGATAAAAGGTGTAGTTGATATTCGCAGTAGAGAGAAAAAAAAAAAAAAAAGAAGAAAAAGATAGCAAATTTGAAAAGCCATTTTTCATTTTCTTTGAGCGAACAAATAAAGTCAGTTCCGCATGATAATAATAATTTATAAAAAGAAGATATTGCTACTTGTAAATTGATAAGTAATTATTTATTAATAATTGTTGAAATGCAAATTCCTAGTTGATTCTTATATCGCCTTTCAGAAGAAAACATTGAGTTATGAAATCAGTTTTTGATTTGAGCAATGAGTACAGCGGCAAAACTGATTGAACTGTGTAGAGGTGCAGTGCCGATGATAAAGAATGACGCAACAGGATACCTGACATAACACACAACAAGAAAGCATGACCTTGGGATGGGATAGACGGCGTTCTCTTACGGGCCGGACCTTGGGGTCCACCAGGAACTCTAGAATGGAACGGGATCCCCAAGGCCGACCGCCAAAGCACTCCTTTTCAAATGCGGAAGCGGGCCGTGGAAGGACGACTGGCCTCACGTGACACTCCCCGTAATCACGCGCACGGAGATCAACTACGCTTTTTCGCCGTTTCCACTCCGATGAGAAACTAACATTACCATTTTCATTTACTTTAACATTCAAAAAGCATTATGTATGATTATCTTTTCAATTCGCGAAGCGTTTGATAATTCATCTTAATGCTAATTGGAAAAATTATTAATAACTTTAACTCAAACAATGAAGTGCTTGAGTATAAACACGTAAAATAAAATAGAATGCGTAAACACTTTTAAACACTAAAGCGATTTTACTAAAGAAAACTGACTATTCCATTCAAATGGTTTTTCTTAGCCAGACAAGTTAGTTTTTACGCATGGAATACGCCATTTTAAAAAATAAATTAGCAAGAATAAATGAACTAAATTAACCTAATAATGTTAGGAGATGTTATAAAGTTACAATTTGCATTGATATGAGCATTTAAATAAATAGATATTCAATGAAATGTAAAATTCTTTCTCGCTCACAGGATAGTAAAAAAAAAGGTTAAGTATTTCTAGGTCCATTATTAAGGTAAATAGATATCAAAACTGCCTAATCTAAAAGCAATTGTCTTATGACTTAGAATTTATAAAGCAAGCAATCTGAACAAAAGAAATTCATCTAATTCAGACGAGGAAAAAAAATCAATTTACTTAAAAAAATAAATAAATGCAGAACTATTATGCATAAAATACATTTTCTAATTTAACAAAATCAGATAGTTAAAAAAGAAAAAGAAAATAAATCATACAAAATGTTTTATTTTTTCAAGTTCAGAAGATTTTTATAAGATTAGTTTAGATTAGTTTCTTTTCAACACATTTAAAATTACTCATCTCGATATATGAATCATAGCAAACTATTTATCATCATAAAAGACAAACTTACAAAACACATATAATTAAAATAAATGTATGTTTGCTTTTATATAAGCATATATAAAAAAAAAATTTTAAAGCATTACAAAGCAATCTCGTTTCCCCCTACAATCCGTTCCGAATAAAACCAACCCTTTTAAACACGTGACATTCCATATGTCATCTTTATTTCGGCGATAATTTTTCGTTATTTAAATAAATTCTAAATTATCTTAAGTGTTTCAACTAATATGTGTTTTCAAATAGTAAAATTAGATGATAGTGGTTACAGAGATAACCAAATTCAATGCTACTCGTTCTATGAAGCTTATTTTTTAAATCAGAATTAATGCTAAAAATTTAATACTAATATTTGTTTTTTTAGGAGGGGAGAAACCGAATAACTCATATTTTTAGATTTAAGAGAAAAAAGGTTTCAAGAAAGTATATAAAAAATCATTTAACTGCAAATGAATATTTCCAAAATAAGGTTAAAAAGGCGATCAAACTTGCCGTTCTATGGAGTTTGGAAAGATATTTCGAACGGTTATTTTAACATTACATCTATGGGCTAAATATTCTATACTAAACATAAATAAAAATTTCAAGACGTTTTACTGTTCTTATTTTTTAAATATGATAATATTAACAGGATGACAGAATATCTCTAAATTGCGCGTTGAGCGACATGCGCGAGTGGAGGAATATATATATAAGCGTTTTATAGCGCAGACCGTCATATTTATAACTACTAGATTTGTCAAGTAGCTACTTCTTGAGAATTAAGCGATCATTTATAAAGATTTTTCATTATCTTAACCAAAAATTAATGAAAATTTCATTATTTTCCTCTTAATAATTTCGGAACATATTATTGCACAAACCTCATTTTTACAGCACTAAAAATAGATTTTTAGCAAGAACATTTATTTTTCTAATTTTAATGATCGCTTGAAAATATTTTAAACCATATTTTACCATAATACTTTTTCATTGTTCGAGTTATTGGAAGTAAGCGAGTCCCGAATAACCTCATGCCAAAAGTTTCGGTTTTAGAATCGGAGGAACATGGATTCGAGCAGTTGTGGATCAAATGTTCAAATATACAAACATATATGTTATATCTTCTTAACCATCGGTCTCTAACTAATTACAATATAAATGTATAAACTAAATCTAATTTTAAAGACAAAAGCATTTTGCAAAAAGTAGCGACAAAGCGTTTTCATCAAAATATACAAATCAAACATAATGTATTTATTTGTTCATTGAAAATATTCGTAAAATAATTCTTATTTCATGAGATAGATTTAAAAAATTACTATCTCAATAGACATCATTCTAGAATATTTATAAATTGATTGTAAAAGCGTTTTAAAAATTAACACATTCTGTAAAAAAAAAAAAAAAAAAAATTATGTAAAAATCATAATAAAAAACAAATTTTTAAAAAGGTAGGATTTTGACGGTTTACAAATGATACGCTATGATTTTGTATCTCATTCGAAAGCTACCAACACATTTCATATGGAAATATCTGAATTATTCTAAACAAAATCATTAATATATTACATATGAAGGTATCTAAAACAGAGTTATTTTCAAAAATTCGATGATCTTTGACAGAAAATAGATTTGCACTGACATTTCCAAATGCGATTTTGGCATTATTAAGTGAAATAAAATTCCCCCAAAAATGAAATATATAATTTTACACTGAGCAAAACTATCACAGTTATTTGAAAACTGTGACAGTTTTCAATTAACTGTGATATGACACCGCACATCACTGCATGAAAGCAGTGATTTTTTTTAAACATTGGATTTATTAACAGTGATATTACACCGCACACATGCAATTTAAGTTGCTAATTGTAAATAAAAGAAAAACAAAACAAAAACAATGTGAACAAAGAATACAATCAAATAATTCTATTCATTTTGTACTAGAAATAATTATTATTGGTAACACTTACTGTATTTACAATCATAGAAAGGACCTTCACATTCGTTTGTCTACTGACTATTAAAATTATTATTTTAAGTTTTCAGCATTTTTAAACGGAACTAAAAAAAGAGAAAGAAAAATTAAAGATACGTAATCAGCATGAATAGGTATTATATTGAAATATAGCTATTAAACATAATTTTTACAGATTTTTCTAAAATACCAGAATATTTTTCATTGATTATTGATTTAAAAAATTCTTTAATATTAAGGAGTACGCACTTCAAAAAAGGACGAATCGAAATTCTTGTAAATATATTTTCTTACAACAAAGCACAGACTAATCTAATTCTAAACAAACATTTGGCATTCTTCCGTCAAATGACGTAACTCGAAATCAAACCAGAAATTCGAATGTCAAGGTAAATTTGAATAACAAAAAACGAAAATAATAATAATAATAAAGTAGGGAAATCGTGGCTGAAGACTCGTTTACTTATAACCCAAATAATCGAAAGACTTGTCACTCATGCGTAGAAAAGTTTAATTCGTAAATAAGTATATTTTGTGGCAAAATTAATTTTTTTTAATAAAGAACTTTCTACGAGTCAAGCTTTCTCGTAGAATCCGACTTAATTTCCCAAAATTATTAGGAATAATTTAGAAAATGATTTAGATGATATTATACATCGAACAATCCTGTATCATTTAAACAATTAAAAACAATAAGAATAACTTAAATAACTAAGTAAAAAATTTGGACAACTATACTCTTGCCAACAAATATATACGAATTTCTAAAACTTTTACAACTTTGCGATATCCTTAACATAGTAAATCTTTCTTCGTTTCAAAACTAATATACATAATAATATTATATGTAATTAATATATCGTGTTAATTTTACGTCACTTTTACATTATGTTGGCATGGATTTTTAAAAAGAGTGGCAAAATGTTATGTTATTATTTTTTTTATATAAAATTAAAAAAAAATCCAAAAAATCACCTGAGATAAAAACAATGAAATTTATTGCAATTATATTTTTAAAAATTTAACTGGGAAATTTTACTTTTTCAATTATTTTGTTCATGAAATATCTCGGACAAAGTTGCCGCAATCTTTGGAATTCAACGAAATCTTTCTTAATTAAATATTTAAAATGGATTCTTACATGAACTCTTATCACTGCAGACCAATTTTCAAAAAAGTATATGCTTTTGTAACCAAGATATAAAGGGGGGGGGGAAGAATTATCAAGTAAAGGAAGGCATTGTCGAAAGTTACATGTAAAACTCTCTACTCAAAAAACAGAGCTTTGAAGCAGGAAAAAAAAAAAAACTATAGCAGTCCCCTTCTTTTATTAGAGGGGTCTATTGCAAAATCTTACCAATGCCTTTCATACGATAAGAAATACTGAAAAATTTCCTAAGTAACTACTTTAATGCGTTTCGTACTTTTTCAACTTATCTATGTTGCCTCCACAGATGGAAGGGTTCGGGAGTGGAGAAACGGAACATTGCGACCATATATTCAGACTTTCAATCCGAAACATGTAAAAAAGCACGCAACCTAGGGCGATTGCTTTGTTACAAAGTAGCTAGATATACAGGGATTTTGGTGTCGAATTTTTTCTTTTCCAAAACAATGAAAAAATTGGTAGAAAGCAAAAAGATGCAGGTAGATTTTTTTCCCTTCTAAGTATAAATATATTACCAATAAGTTAAATGAATCTTTCATGTAATTGAGTCTCGAAATCATGATTCTACCGTATTTGCAGTTAACTAAGAGGGGAAAAAATTAACGTGTATTGTGATGCTTTTATCTACGAGATGGTCTATCAAATCGTAACATGTAATGGGCAGCAGATGACAAAAAAATTTTACTACAAAAATTATTCATTACAACGAAGCAGTTAGTTATTCGTCAAATCTGAATAATCTTTTTATAGGTAAGGAATTAAAAAAAATTAAAAGATCAGTAAAATCTGATAAGTATGCAAAAGATTTTATTTCATGCATACATTTCGATTCAATAGAAAGAAATTTGATATACAAAATCGAGTTTTTACAGAAGTATTTTCCATTTAATTCTTACATTTAAAATTTAAGAAAAAAAAAAAAGGATTACATAAATAAATAAATGTTGAAATCTACCCCAAGATCCAATATATACAAGAAGAGAGGAAAAGAAACATTAACACAAAGAAACGGCGCCTTCAAGTAAAGAACATTAAAAAAAAATCCCTAAGTGAAAAAGAAAACGATAGTGTTTTTACGTAGGTGCGGAAAAATGTGCAATTTGTTCACTTTTTTTTCTTTTTGAAGGAAAAAGAAAAGAGCTGCCCTCATTTCCAGCATGGAGAAGCCCTGCTCCTCAGATTTTTTTGATGCAGTCCAGCTGTGAATCTGAGTCACTATTTCAAGCCTCGCGGTTTGAAGAGGAGATAACCGTATTATGTTCAACCAAACCGCATACGTGAATCGGGAAATTGGGGGGGGGGGGGGAAGAACCCCTGAGTTTTGTAAAACAGTACGAAACAAAATTTAAACTAGGTTTCAAACATTGAAGGGGACGGGAGATCAAGAACCCCATTAAAAAAAAGTCTCAGATAAGTATTTTACTGCTATAGCATAATTTAGTATTTACTGCAAAAAAAAAAGTAGCAAGTCTTATAAAAATAACATAGAAATATAGACTTGTTATAAAGTTCATATTACTGAAAAGCTATGAAGTTTTCAAGCAAATGCTAAAAGTTTGTATCAGTTGGGAAGAATTAAAAAAATCTCTTCATTTTAAACATATTCGAAAAAGTTTTTAAAAAATTTGAAATTATTCTTTTTTAATTAAATACAAAGAATGCCGTTTTATGATAGAAAATTCGAATTTATCGTTTGATTTTTTCTATTATATTGGAGGGTGAAAATCATCTGCCTTTCTTAATTAACATTGGAATTAAGATGTTAGCTGTTTCGCTTCTGAATATTTCAATTATAGCAATTAATTGGAGTAAATGGGAACATACCAAGTTTTTTTTTAAAGCATACTTTAGTACTTATGTATTAACTGCGCGCCACTGACGAATTTTAGATTAAACCGCATGCTACTGGCGAATATAGAAAATAGACAAACAGCATTTTTAACAATCTTTTTGTTGGTGATCAATCGCAATCGCTGTTATGCGGTTAATACGAATACCCCTACTTTGGTAAAAATTATAATGATTGTCTTTTTTCATAATATATTATAAATAACGCGGCAGACATCAAACAAAATGACCGCCAAGCGAACAAATGCTCCTGAATAATGAATAATTCATTTATAAAATGCATTTAAATAACAAAACTTACTTTCATTGAACAAAACCACAACTTTTATTTAAAAAAATTATTCTTTACATACTGAATATTGAAAAATATAATTCAAAATCTAAGCAGCACCTATTTCACGGCTTAGCAAAATAATTGAGATCCTGTAGTAAATTGATTGATCACTATAATAGTTTCCTGATATGTATATTCTTTGAAATTTTTAAAAAAGGATACGAATTAAATCTTTCCGATAGAATTTCATTACATTTAAAGAAATCTACCACCTAAGAAACAAAATATCTGCCAAATTTTAAATGAATCCACAATGTTTAATGGCATCCTATAATCGGAGAGTGTGTAAGTGATTTTTTTTTTTTTTTTTCGGTTTAGTGTATATTGTCAAGAAGAAAATACAATGTTACAAAAAAAAAAAGCGGCAAGTTATAATTTTATTATTATTATCTAAGTTGGTTTTAATATACTTGGATAGAATTCTTGTTTCGGATCTCGTAACCAGTGAGTGCGTTATTGATATTTCACTTTTATGAATGCTATGAAAAATAGAATACAATTTTAGAAAATAATAGTTTTTAAAATTTTATTTTAAAAGCAGAAATGGTCATTCAGAATCGAGTACATGCTGTCGTATAAGTACATGCCTAAGATGTAATTTAAAAAAAAAAATCTATAAGCCATCGGATGTGTTAATCTTTTTCTTAGTTTCTTTTTATATTACTTAATTTGGAGAAATTTGATAGACTTGGTTAGAGCTACTATTATATATACATAAACTGAATGAAACACAGCGAATTGAACAACAAACTGAATACACAGCAAATTGCGTGTTAAGTTTAAAGACGGAAAATGTTGTTAAAAATGCAAATATTTACCTTGATTTTTAATGCTTGATAAGACTTGTTAGAAAGGGGGGTCTATAAACTCAATTCCATACAAAAATAATAAATATTTTGTTGAGAATGAGGGAAAAAACATTTTTTTTTTTCTTTTTAAAATCCAACTCTGAAAATAAGAGAATCTTAAGAGCTGAAATTTATGACACTCGTAAGAAATCATTACCCATATAAATATTAATTTTTAATAGAAATTTAACTGTAATTATTTGACAAATAGTAAAATAGAATTAATCTCTTTAAGATAAATGATAATTCCCTTAATTCAATCTTAGTTAACGTTTTACATTTTATATTGATTTCTTTTCATAAAACACATTTATTTTATACCTAATCAAGCACACTCGCGAAATAGGAAAATTCTTTATGAGAAAGAGGAAAGAAAAGAGTAAAATCTTTTTATTAGATTGCCTTAAATTATATTTGAAAGATATATATATGTAAAACATATATTTTTGAGCAGTTTTGTGGTCAAAGAGAGAAGACATTTGAATTTTTAAATAAAATTTTAATATTAGGAGATAATTTGAATTTTTAAATTTCGCTTTTATTTCATCCAGGGAGGTATAATTTGTGTAAAAGCTATTGGTACGTAAATCTACAGCACGACACAAGAACGAAAAGAGAAAAGAGTGAACAAAATGTTTATCTTCATGATTGCGTACTGTGAAATTCTGATAGGGAGTTCTTCACACGTGTCGATTTAGATAAGGGAATTATAGGTATTTTTTAAAAGAATTTGTTTAGGTTGACAGATTTTTATCCCTTCACTCGGAGCGCTGATATAAGCATTTTTGCAGAGCTTCTGAGGCATTAATTAAATAAAAAAGGTGGAATTGGACCAGGAAATAAGAGAATATTTTAGAATGAAGTTAATATGGGCTGATGAATTAAGAAAAAACTTTGGAAATTAATTAAGGTTTAATTTAGATTTAATATATAATTACAGTTCAACTCCGTTTTGATAAAAGTAATGAATTTCTTTAACTTTTCTGAGGAAATAACAAATAAAATTATCAATAAGAAAAACACAATTCGTTTCAGAGATATCATACAGTATTTACATATGAATATAAACTTTCAACGAGATTTGAGTGATAAATTCCACGAAAAAAAATCTGGAAATAGCTCTAACAGGCAAAATAAAACCGCTTTAAAAAGACACAAATATCTTCTATTTCCCACACAATGAACCTCGTCGTTTTCCCATACGCATCACCGAGGGATTGTTTTGCGTGGGGTCGACGAAAAAGTGCTCGGCTCAGCAAGCTCCGCAACACCTAGGAGAGAGAGACAGAGAGATCGCTAAAAATAGCATAGCGAGTCACGAAAGGGGATAAGCGGAAAAAAATAAACAAGGTTCCTGTGTCTTCCGATGCGTCGTGGACTACTGTCCCTCGACAACGTTTCCGTAATCCACCACAGGAAGTCTCATGGATACGGGGATTTAACTTCAACTCTTTAAGCGACGGTTTTACAACTAACTGCCTAGATTTCTTTTTTTAAAAAAATGTATTGCATTTTTGAATATTATTAAGCAAAGTTTCAAAGTACGTTACTATTTTATTTTAGCACTATTATATATATAACTGAATTTGATGACCAGTTGGTTCGCAAGGATGGATGGTTTTTAAAATTTTTAATTAAATATTTTATGTAGTTTGCTTTTAATGGTTTCCCCAACAAAATATTTTTAAAATGCAAATTTACTTAACTTATAACAATAATATTTTAGAAGCCTTAAAACATTCTGTTCATTGTATTGTGAGTTTTGATAAATTTTTTTTATCATTTCATCTAAAATGTCAAAAACTAAAAAAGCGGAAATTTAAAAATATGAAATGAAAATTTTGTTATATTATATTTTTGATTAATTAAAAAGTTAATAACATTTTGACATTTTTCGTTAATAACTTCGGAGCAAATTATTGCACAAAAATCATTTTTACAACACTCAAAATTTTTTACACTAAAAGTCTTTTTTTTTATAAAGTTACTAGCCATTACCCGCGACTTCGTTCGCGTGGAAATTTTGATGTGTATGTATGAGAACTGACGGCCTGATCAAAATGTAAAATGTTATCAAACCGTATCATTATAGTGTTGTTGAAAGCAAAGTCTGATATGATAAAATCAACTGTAACTGATTGAGAAAGGTCTACGGGAAAATTTTAACAATTATTTTTATTATAATACCATAATGTATACAAAATTAAGCCCTGGTTTGGCCCTGGGATTTGTTGATCGTCATTGTTAAAGCCAATTTTAAGGGAAATTGCAACCTCTTGAAACAAAATGGCAAGTTGTTTGGAAAAACAGGTATACAGTTAATTAAAACGCTGCCTCCTTTAGCATCTCCTGTAATAATGGTAGCTTTTATAATATTACTGCTAAACTCTCTGATACGAAGCCTTTCTCCAGCCTAAACACGATCTCTTCTTACAAAGAGTCCTTTTCCCACAACTGGAGGAGGTTTGACAGTCCGCCAGTGCTTACTAAAATTGCAAACAGGTCTTCTAGCTACTTTCATAGCCCGAGCTTTATTACTCCTCCTCGAAAGATTAGATTTGAGTTTTCTAAGCATTTCGAAAAAGTATCAAATAATAACAAATAAAAAAAATTTAAACTAACCTAAAAAAACGATGAACTTAAAGCTATAAATAAATTTATTAAAAATATATAATAAAACAAAATAGAAAATTAAGTCCGTATTTCTCTAAAATCAAATCAAGTATATTTTATTTATCGATCGAGATTGAGATAGCTATAACAGTATAATGCACATAATTTTTAAACTTTTAATTAAAATGAAAATACAATTGTCAACAATCAGACCACACTGCGCATGAGTGAATTTTCAACGCCAGTTGGCGTAACGCAAATGGCAGATTAGAAATTTTTTATTTCCTTTATTGTTTTATTTTAATTTAAAAGTACTTCAGAGTGAATCCTAAAGATCGATTAATTAACAATGTTTAATTTTAAATGCATCAAACACCAAGAAAATAAACAGAATCCTTTGAAATAATTGGTCGAAAATCCATTAAGCCTAACCTCATTAGTGTGGCGAAAAAACTGAAGCCTTATTCATTTTTGGCGGGATTTGGCCTCAGATTTTTGGCGGAAAAGTTAGTTTTTAATTAATAAAAAATTAACTACTCAATTAACCGGAACAAATAGTAGCCTATGTCTTATTCCAGACTATAATCTATCTCTGTGCTAAATTTCATCCAATTCCGTTCAGCAGTTCTGGCGTGATTGACTAACAAACATCCATCTATCTATCCATCCAAACTTTCACATTTATAATAGTAGTATAGATAAAAATTGCATTTCTGAATAATTTTTTCCATAACAATAATTTTTTAAAATTAATTTTCAACATAATTTTGTTATAACATTTTTACTTTATATAACTGCGAGCAACATGAACAGCAAGATTGTGAATAACTATTTATTAGATAAATGAAATAGATAATTATTATTCAATTTATAACCAACGATTTAACGTATTTCAGAACGCTGGATTTTTTTCAAAAAAAAATATGGTGATGTTTTTACAGTTAGCATTCTTTCTTTTAATTGCGTGATATAGAGTTATACATAAAATTCAATAGTTGATGTAATAAAGTCAAACGAAGACGAGACAGATGAATAAAATTGGAACCATTCTTATGCCATCATATTCCGATTCCCTTCCGATCTTTAAGGCTCTACGAAATTCGTCTCTTTCTTCTTTAAGAAAATTGGAAAATTATTAAATTGAAATTCTTAATTTTCGAGGTCATATTTAACATTTATGATTTAAATGTAATCATTATAAAAATATAAAACAAAGTAATAAAACAAAACACGCGTTTATTACTTTCTCGTATACGAAGTGTGGGGAAAATATTGTAATCATCATCAAAAAAAAAAAAAAAAAAAAAATCGAACTCGGGATTTTAAAGAATCCTCATGTTTTAAACCTCTCAGAGTTCGAAAAACCCACTTTTGGAAAATAAAGGTCTGTCTATGATAAAGAAAACTCAAACTTTTTGAGCTAGGCAATTTGGTATTACGAACTTTACACTCAATTTGTAGATTTCTACAAATTTTGAGCAAATCCGTTCAGAGGAAGTATGTCCAGCCACCTCGTTCGAATACAAGTTAACACGATAACTACAAAACGAAGAGGGCCAGATTAGTAAAATTCGGTACACAGATTTAATATCTATAGTGTAGGTACCTTACCTATACAGACAAATATCTATCAGATTTTGAAACAAATCCAAGGGATTAACCGTCTGTCGATCTGTACTTTCAGAAGCACATAAATGTTATGACTCACAAATTTAATGTCTTAAATATATCAAATGTCACATGGGATTTGGTGACGCAGAGCTAAAAATGTAGTTTTGCGTCAAATTCATATTCCAATCGTTTGAGAAGAAAGAGTTTAAAATCCAATTTCGATTTCAGGATACTTTTAACAGCACGCCAGCTGTTTAAGTGTTTATTAATAGGATTAATAAACACTCGTCAAGGATCACACGAGAGATTCAGTAAAAATGCTAAATTCATTTCAAAAGTTAATATTTTGTAGTTATTGTATGCCAATGCCGTGCAAAGCGTTATCTGAAATAACACCTTTATTAGAGAGATTTGAGAAAGTTTTGGGGAGACCACTCGAATTGATTTTATAAACACATTTACTTTCGCCTTACAATGGGCAAAACAATAAAAAAAATTAATCAAACAAATAAATTTCACCATTGTCATTAGTGCTTGGTAATATATAACAAACATTTTTGATAATTACAAATTTTTTCTTCCTCTGTTATGGATTCTTCGCAGAATCCTTTTGATCATGAGGACACTGCGAGGAATCCATAATCATGCACTTTTTCTAATGAGTTTGTTTATGAATACAATATAAGTTGGCTTACGAGATTTTCTTTACGCATAAGAAAGAAGAATATGGAAGGTTATAATATGGAAATTAAATAAGCAGTGTTAAATAGGAAACTTTTAGATAAGGTTTATAATCAGAAGTATTTCTTATTTTTAATAATAAGCAGAAAAGAATCCGACAGAACCACATTACTTTCTCTATAATAAAATTCATGTATTTGAATACATTTAAGATACCCCTAAGTTTAAGTATCCTTTTTAAAAGATGACAATGTCCGCTACATAATATTATAATATTGATTCATAGAAGCAATTTACTGTCATTTTATCCTTTATAACTACGCCCCATTAAAATACACAAAGAAATTGATATTGAATTTTTAAAAAAATTAGTAGTTGATTGTGTGCTTAATTATAAAAAAAAACATTTTTAAGATCCTACCATCTTAAATTTGACAAAGAGTATTAAAAATTTTATTGGATTTCACCGAAATACAAATAAGATTTCCGCACATTTATAAAGTAAAATTGTAATAATACAGAAGCAAAGAATACCTCAAAGGCGGAAAATATGGGGGTTCGGCATTATTAATAATCTTGATCAGCAAACATTAGATGAAACAAAGCCAACATTAAATGAATATTATATTGATAACTTATAAAGGTAACGAAATTTTTAATTAGAAATGCATTAAAATTTTTTTAATGTTTATTTTTCGAAAACATTTGCCAAAAACAAGTTTAATTTTATGTATTCATTTAATTGAATACATTGAATTATAATAAAATATAGATTTTTCAATTTAATTTGTCCTAAAAGCTAATTTGGAAGAATTAAGTAAGAGACATACGAAACTTAAAATTTAAAATAATAAATTTTAAAAATATATATTTTTAAAACCATAGCTAATATTTGGTAACTATTAATTAAAAATACAAGAAAACTTTTGATATCAGTCATATTTGTAGTATGAAGGAGTGAAAAGGGTCGGCGATAAAGAAAAATAATCTTTTTTTAAAAAAATTCTCCACCTTTTTCAACGCGTTCTAAAAATTGACACGACAGAAACAGTAAAAGCCCCCTCCAATGTCAAAAAATAAAAACGTTTTTCTCGCATTGCACAAGACGATCTTCCGAGCACCGTTTCTAAAAACAGGACTTAATTTCCACTAACGAAAGGTCTTTTGCCGTTTCATTGAAAGAGTAATGCTTTCAAATGCGAAGATCTAACTGGCGGAGGGAGAAAAAAAAATAAAAAAGAATATGAAATAATTCTACTTATTTGTAGAAGCTTCTAAAAACACAAGGCAAATGTGTAGATGTATACGCAAAAGTATTTTGTTGAAAATAATTTTACTAAAAGAAGAACGGAAGAAAATTACATTTTACTGATATATCTATGCAGAGAGAGAGAAAGAGAGAGAGTAAAGTTTACATTAAAAAACTATTGTGATATTGCAATAAGGTAAGAAACTTTCTATTTTCAGTAAGTTTGCTCATTGCCATTTGCTATAGCTAAATTCACCAAATGAACAAAAAACTAACAATCAGCTTTGTAAAAGCAGAATAATAAAATTCTCTAAAATTATATCATTGATTGATTGTTTTTTACGACACAAAGGCCATTACTGGCCAAGCTACACCAGATACATGTAAATTTAAAGTACAAATCTGAAAATAGTGTCGATGTAAAAGAAAATTATAGAAAAATAAAATTGCAAGATTGATCATAATAAGAAATTAACTAAGTCATACTTTACTTAGCAAGCAAACCAAAATGTAAAAAAAAAGTGACTCACTTAACAAGCAATGTTTCGCAGAACGAATGAAGAGATACCGTGACACACTTGCTGGATTCATTTGTAAAAACCCGAGTTGAGGGCTTATTCTATGAAAACTTTTATATCTACAAGGAAGAAGTTTTAACCGGATAGCGTTGTTGAACGCGACACCATTGTTTTGAGCAAATGGTTATGGAACTGTAATGGGCGAGATTATGTCTGAACAATATTATTACTACGAACAATATTATGTCTCTGAACAATATACAACAGGAAGTGGATAGCACCGATATCAATGAGCTAGTAAAAGAATATAACCAAAACTACCGAACAACTTATGGAGCTGCATTCTTTATTGAAAAAAAAAAACTAAAAAAACTTAGAGAATATTTGGTGCTGAGAGGAAGGAATAACAGACCCAACAGAGCCACAACCTCTCAGTTAAACAAAAGAGATACTGAAAACATGAGAAATCATTCCATTGCACGTTGAAAAGGCATCACCTTCATAAAGCAATAACTACGAGCGTTTTAAACTGATTTAACGATAATAGTGGGTCTAATTTTCGCCAAATTTTGAAGTGTATATGAAGATAAATACCTTTCGACAACCTTATACAAAATAAATTACATTATTATAATTTTTTTTTTCCGGAACAGACCGCATTATCCTATTTTACAAGGATTACTATAGAAAAAAAAATTGTTTCGCATGGCAAGAAAAATTCGGAACGAATTATACTCACTTAACAGCCAGGTTCTACAACACTATGAATGAAACTCACAAACAAATGAAAAAACTTTGGCAAGGTGAGGTTTGTTTAACAACTCTTTCGAATTAGAGAAGGCCTTCCCCAAATATTTTAATAATAATTGATATTTAAGATATTCAAATAAAATATGTATCGAGCAGAAAGGACTGTATCGCATCTTTAGCACATTGAAGCTGAATTCGGACGAAGTAGATGTTTATGAGTGGAATATGTATGAATGATTAAGGCCGAGTCTTATTATAGCGTGACACTCAGTCAGTGGTTGAGATAGTCAGCTTTAAATCCAATAACAGGTGGTTAGGTAAAGTGTTACTTAAAATGTTAGTCAATGAATGAAATAAAAAAAATGTTAAAAAAATAGTCTAACACTCCAAAACACTTAATTACACAGTAGAATTTTTTTTTTCTCTTCTTTTTCCATTTCAATTCTTATCGCTACTTTGGATAATAGTAATGCAGTTGTTAAAACAGATAATTTACTTTTTTTTTTGTCCGAATTAACGCTATACGTTAACTATTGTTTGTAAGTAAAAAAAGCAATGACTGTTTTTCATAAGGGGGAAAAAAAGAAAAAAAAAACCAGAAGTGGTTTTTCCCGAAATTTTCTTGCATACTCTCTAGACCACTGGCAAACAACAGTTTCAAAAGAATTTACTGGCGTGCAGTCTTTGGGGATTTTTAATCACTGATTTGCGGTTAATACACAATAAACAGAACACCGAATGTGTATTTTGAGCGCTTTTTTTTCCCCGACTCATCGAAACCAAAATTTGACGTAGAACTGCAATTGCAAAGACAAAATCAAATACTAAATATCATATGTTTAAGTCATTGCGTTTTGAAGCTATCGCGTTTTCATACTTGAGAAAATATGGACCGACAGATGATCAATCTCTTGACAGATTTGGTTCCAAATTTTTTACAAATCTATATTATAAATGCCAAATCTATTTCCTAAATTTTCTCTATCTAATCCTTTAAGTTCCGTAGTTATCGTGTTCATTTTCATTCGGAGAGCCGAAACAAACCGTCTTCCTTTAAATGGATTTCATTCAAAATTTGATAGAAATTTACAAAGTGCGAAAGGATCACGTACCATATTTCATCAATTTAGCTCAAAGCGCTTTTGAATTATCGTGTTCAGAGGCCCACATAACTGAAAAAAAAATGTGTTTTTCAGGCTCCAGAAAATTTGAAATACGTAGATTCGTTAAAAATTCGCACTCGAATATTTCGATAATTACAATATTTTCTCTGTGTAAACGTTAGATACAAAAAAGTAAAAATGATGTCTTTTTCTTTAGCTAAACGGCTATTTGATTTCTTGTTTACTTAAACATTTATAGCAGGCAAAAAATAACACCAGATGTATTTTAGAATTGAATCGAATTAATTTCTCTAAATTCTTATTTAATTCCGGAATTGCGCGTAAGTAACATCACAACAAAGAAATCAGCACATGATAATAATATTTATAATTGCGGTAGAAAAGCCACGTCCTTTTAAATGAACAAAAACGAGTGTTTTCTCAAAGCTCTCAAGTTACTCAAAACGACCGCCCTTCATTTAAATCTCTTAACTGCTGACAACAGCCCATAAAATCAAAATATTTATGAAATTTTTTTAATTTGTCTGAATTCTTGAAGTAAAATTACTCTGATTCCTAGTAGGGTAAATAATTTATATTATTAAAAGGATGACGGAAATAAAACAGTAGTGTTGTTATTAAGATAAATGAAATAGAAATATATTTTCATTTTCTAATAATTTCAATACTTTTAAAATCAATACATTGAATTTTATTTTAGCTATAAGCCAAAACAACTACTGAATTAGCAAAAGTTCACTCAAAAACGTGAGAAACGCAATAAGGGGGAAAAAACCCGCAATTTAACAGCAAAATTTACCTCGCATAATATACAAAATTACACAGAAAATTATACTAGATATAATTAATATTATAAAATATAGTTCGTAAGCAGAGTAGCAATCTACTATTTATGTCATATAAAATTTAATGAATCCGGATATATATATATATATTATATATATATATATATATATTCCTTGCAGAAATCACCAGAATAAAAGATCAGTCGAGTTGTTGCACAGTCGAATAACTGAGAGTTTAATTCTGAATTTTGCAACGATCCGTTGTATTTTTTTTTTTTTTTTTTAGAAATGCCGATGAAGAATAAATATTTATATAAGAAATTCAGAATCGAAGGAAAATAAATCCAAAATATTATGACAGCAAAAAGAAAGGTATAAAAATAATTTTAATAATAAATCTTTGAGTACAGTAAAATTTTTCAAGCTTCTGATTTTTAAAAAATATATATCACTTTATTTCTTGCTGTATCGTTATTACCGGCAGATTTCATTTGTGATTAAAAACGACTATGCAGTACTAAAGCAGAGATGTATGGCTTAAATAATCTCTATGCATTATATGTGGCATAGAAATCGCTCTTATTAATTATGGTCGAATGGCAACTGTTCAAATGTAAACAAATCACTATATGGGTATTGTAAACTGCTTCACTGAACGTTTTTATAACTACATTTATTTCAATGCTTCGCTAATTAAAGGAGCTGCGAAATATTATTGGAAATGCTCTTGAGAAGGTTCACCATGCCACCAAAAACTCCATTCAATCAGAGAAAAGAAGATGTCAAACAAAAAATTTAATCGAGCGTGAAATGGGAAATCGCGGACTTATTTAAGGAAATTGATGGCCATATTTTCCAGAAGTATTATTTTACAAAAATGGTTTTTGAGTTATCTTAAAACTTAAACATAACTTTTTAATACTAATTTCATTTCTATACAACTCTTTCTTTTTATTGAATTTTTTAAATTGAATTCAATACATAATCTATTACAATATTTTCATGTTATGATGAAATGCAAATTCATCCATCAAAATAGCCAATTGCGTGCCTTTGCAAAAGTTAAAATTAGGATTAGAAAATAGCTTTATTTGGACATTAACTCCATAGTTTCACTTCCGCTTTTATTTCGTAGTATATAACATTTTTTAATTTGTATCCACATTAATTTGTAACTGAATTATTCATGCTTTTCAATCGTATCAAATAACGAGGTGAAAGTTTGAAAAAAAGATTCATTCTATATAAATCGCATAATAGTCTAAAAAACCAATGATCGGGGCGAATAAGCTAGTTGTCAAAGACAGCTAATTCATTAAAAGAAATTCAATAAGTAGAAAGAAGGAAGTTGGAAATGTATCTTTAAAACTATATAAATTAGTGTCACATTAAAACAATTATTTAAAAAAATGGATTTTATATAACTGCGCATATGGAAAAACATGGGGAAGGTTTAAACATCAAATTAGTTGCGATGTTATTTTGTAATTGCTTTCACACCATTTAAGCATTCGTGCTATTTTGGGTAAAGTCAAAAAATGTATGACGAAAATGAGGGGGTGAAAGAAAAACCACAATTTGCTGCACAAAAGTAACGTCATTTGAAAATTAAATGTCCTGACCAAAAATAGTAAGTGTTAAAGAGAAAATGTGCTGAAATTATAAAAACAATTAATAATTGGAAATAATAAAAATTACAAGAATGCTCCTGGGAATAATGATCTAAAAATATGAATAAAAGTTGAACCATTTTTCACATTTTTAAAAAATCAATCCGTACAAATTCATTGTCATTATACTAAAGAAACAAATATTTAAGAAAAAAAAAAAACACGCATATTTTATTAAAAAAATCAAATGTTAGTGTAAAATTTTCCTTTTGAAAATCCATTTTCACGATATTTTATCACTTCCCAAAATCGGCATCAATATCATTATTCTTTTTGAAAAATTACATTACAATAAAATTTCAACATCTGAATTCCAATTATCGAATCGACTAGAGGTTTCAAAAATTCGCAAATAAATCTTTTCCAGTAAGAAGAACTAGGAAAGAATAGTGAAAAAAAAAATTACTTTAGCAGATATATTTAAGCAGAGGTGTTTTAATACAATAGATGCAAGCATTCAAAATGCAAACAACATTGCTTTTTTCTTTTTAATTAAATTATTCCGTTAAACACAAATCTGGTTTTTCCTCCTAATACCTCCCCCCCCCCATTTTTTAAAAATCATTTTTCGAATGATTCAGATCGCATTTGACACACATTAATTCAGACAATATGATTTCCACTTTAATTCAAAAAGAATAAATAGCTTAAGCACAATACTATCAACTTGGCTGAATAAAAGCTACTTATGAAGAAACAAATAAGTTGCAACATATTTCTAACTAATGAATTCTGTTTTCAAAGTGTTTTGCATTTCTTCGCATCCGCCTTTCAATGAGGTACGAATCTATCTGAATGGACTTCAGAATCTGCCCCCAAGGGAAAAAAAGGTGTTTCACCCAAATTCAATGCCAGAGAGAGAGAAACCTTCTGGAAGTGCACCAAAGGGAGGGGGGTTTTCTCCACTTGTTGCTCCAGAGGAGGGCCATCCGTGGCAGGTGGCTTCTTGGCCGATCCATTTGGCAGGCGCCGCCATTGTTGCTTGGACGTTACCCAAGGCTACTGACTCAACCGCTTATCGGAAACGACTGTCAACACTGAGGTTATCTACCTCCTGAAATCCCGTGAAATGCCAAAAACTAGTATATTACGCATACGAAGGCACCGCACAATGCGGAAGATTTTAAAAACAAACAAAACCATACAATACTCTTCTGCTATACATATTTAAGATATCAAAACCAAGGTAAATATATGAAACATTCTTATCTTGATTCATTTTTAACTTATTTATCTAACAAATAAATCAGAATTAATTTGTTGGCCCTTATCAAAAAACTTAAATAGTCGGAAATTCCGATTTTATCTCCTTCCTTTTTCTTCAATAACAAACAATATTTTGCAAAAATTTCAAGCGGAATTCCAATTATATGAAATGAATAATTAAAGAAATAAGAACGAAACTTTTATTGTTTAACAAATAACTTTTATTTTAAATATTTGTTTCAGAATTGTAAAATAATATTTACCGGTCATATCTGCTGGATTAATGTCTCACTTAGAAGCTATGTCTCTTTCATAGATCAAAAATTAAATTTAATGTCGGAAAAGATATACTTATGAACTAACATTTAATTTCTGAAGATCCACATCAACACAATAAAATGAAATTCGAACAGCGATCTTTTCTTCTTTCCTTTGGGAAATTAATCTCAAGATCCTGGTAATTTGGACATCATAAATATAAACAGCAGGTAAAACGCAAAGTACAATACAACCAAACATTTAAAGCTCATTAATCCATTCATATCTGACTGCTATATCATAAAAACATCCTTATGATGACAAATGATTTTTAAGTATTTAAATTACACACGCTTCAAGCATTTGTTGAGATCCTGCATCATTTTTTTAAAAAAATTAACAGATCGCAATCGTTTATAAAATAATAGTTTCGAGTTCTTATAATGAGAATACGAATGAATGATGTTTATTAAACATAATATCAAAAAGGCAGAAATCGGACAATTGTTTATAATAAACAATTCAAATTTAGAAAACATGGCAAAATAATGATTTAATGACAATTATCAAAACAGATTCATAAACAATTTATAGAAACTAGACGTCAAGCAAATCTTCGTTCATTTATCAACATGCAAAAGCAAAAAAGTCAATTTTACTTAAACAGAAAACACGTGATCAGAAATATTATCAATATAACGCATTTTAGGACTAACATACATAAAAATATTAATAACTTTAAAAACAAAAATAGGAGGAAATTATTTTATATATCAAAATATTTTGAACTGGGAGATAAAAATCTAAATAAACACGAGTTGAATTAAAAGCATTCGATTAAATGAAAAAATTACATTACTATCACATTCAAGGATAATTTCCTTGAAAGAATTTATTATCGTTCGTCTTTCCTTCTAGAAACGTATAAAAATCATGCTTTTGAAGACTGATTTGACGTGTTTTGCATTATCATCCAAGAGAAAGAACAGATGAAATAGATTACAAAAGTGAAAAAGGATGAATTTGAAATAAGTTATTCAATTAAGCGGATGAAAAATCGATAGTGTAGTAAAGCCATAATGATTAATTACGAACAAGTCTGTTTATAATTATAATGGGATTAAAATCGAAAAACAAAATTTAATTCAATCACCCTTCCACTATTTTCTTCTAACAGTGAAATTTGTTAATAATTTAATTTTATAAAACTGAGATTCCTGATTAAGCATATGATACTTTAATACAAAAATTAATCAAAATTTTTACAGGAAATAGTTGAACTCAAAATGGTTGCTATTATTATGCATTTTTTTCGAAACAGTTTAATAGATGATATTAAGTAAAGTGTATATTTCCGGAGGAATTGTCTTAACCTCCAGCTAAATTGAATGCAGCTTCACCCCCCCCCCATCGCTAACATCTTTTTACAAATGGATGTTTCCAAAATTAAGGTGTAGCTCTGAGCGCTGCAAGGAGAGAAAGAAAATAAAATGAAAAGAAAGAAAGAAGCTTGAGTATGACGCAGCAATTTGACGTCGAGAGGATATTTTTGTTAAATGTCAAATAGCGTCTCACAGAAGAAACCTGTGCGTATGTTCATCAGTATTACCACAGTAACGAATCCGACGGCTAGCTTAAAAAATAATTCCAAAATTAGCTTGGAATGGAACGTGAAAACAAGTCTGGATACTGCATCTTCTTCACTTTGGTTATCAACAAGCATCAAGCAAGTTGATTACCATCTTAGATAACAGAATAAGCAAATAGCATACAGTCGTAGGATTCTACCGAACTTACATGGGAAGAAAATTATCTTAATAAATTTCCCAATAAATAAAAACATGGTAAGCGTTAAAAAATATCTTTGTTTTTAAATAATCATTTGCAATTACAAGCATAAAAATCTACATATTCAATAACCTACTTTAAAAGCAAGATATAAATTGACAACAAAAATGATAATCAAGTAGTTAAAAAGAGGGGGAAGACTAGTTTTCAAACTTATTAAAAAACTGTTGTCAATTTAATTATGCTTCAGTTGCCAAATCTAGTTTTGAGAGCAATTTTGAAATGGACAACTAATTCTGAACCATAGTTCAGACGAAGAGCACGATACATGCGCCGGCATACCTTTTCCCAATTTCTACGCCTCAGATGCTGATGGGCGCTTGACATTTGAAATCAAATTCAATCAATTCATCACTGACCCATAAACATGACGGATTGGGGGAGGGGGAATTTAAGTTTAAATTCTGAAAAACCGCAGCAAATGAACTAATTCAAAACGTATTATTTTCTATATATCAAAGTGAAGACACTACAGCAATATTCAGGATACAATAACGCAAAATCGTAACAATTGTTTATTTTATCATTTAATGAGCATTCACAATAACTCTACAAACAAAGAATCTACTCAGAACGGCACGATTCTAAAATTAGATGACCTTGGAAACTGACATTTGAATATTAAAAAGTCGAAGGAGCATTTAAAAATATACAAGTTTTTTTCTTTAGTAAGATAGTCCTCTTTATTACAAAAATGAATCAATATTTTGAGCTTTTAGCTTAAAAACAAGTATAAGTGCCTTTCTAATTTGCAACATCAAGTTTAATGAAGCAATAATAATAGTAAAGGCATGTAAATAGAATAAGCTATATTTATTCTGTGTGCAAAGATTTATAAATTAATAAGATTTTAAAAATCCATTCACCACAAAAATAGAATTCAAATTTCCTATAAAATAAAGATTCCGATGAAAGATTTATAACACATTAAAAAGCACGCACAATTGCATTTATTTTAGAGGGTTTTTTTTGTACTTTATTTAGAAATAATAACAGAATAAAATCACAAGGCAATCTAAAAGTAAATCCAATGTGTTTAGGTCAATAAGTTTTTAAAACGGTATCATGATGTAATTATTTAATGAAGCCGTATTATTTTCCTGAGGAAATTATTTCAGATTTTGAATAAATTATGCTGAATATCTTAGGGGAAAGAAAAGCTTTTTCAAAAACATGGAAAACGGTTTTTGCATTATTCATTGTCATAATGAAGAACCAAAATCCTAACTACATAATAGAATATATATAAATAAAAAAAACACGCATAAAAGCCTCAAGACAGAGGGAAAAAAACTGTTTCGCATACTAATAAAAAATTATTAATAGTTAAAAAACAATCCACATAAAAACTTCAAGACAAAGAGTTAAAAAATGCTTCGTATGACTATCGGAAATGACGAAATATTCTTGTAATACGTTTTAAAAAATTAGCCTGAATATTCACATACGAATTAATTGGCATATAATAAATTATGAATAATGTCACGTAAATAATTATCAAAAAATATTAAATATACCGAAATAAAAACTTAATTTCATAACCATTTATATCGAACAATAAAACCTAATTTTTATCCTTCCTGGTGATAAATTTGGGGGTCAGTCTTCTGAAAACGCAGACGTCATAGCGAAAAACCAGGTACGTCAAGGATGAGGCTGGAAAGGCCCCAAAATCTACAATCCCGTTCCAAAGGTACAACAGGTTGGAAGCGCCTAACTGATGTTTATTTTTTCAACTAAAAAATCATCTCCAGACTAAGAATAATTTACATAATAATATTTTTCGATACAAAAACAGACAAACTTCAGCCTTTTTTGTGACATTAATAGCCAGAAATTCTTAAGAACTTTTTAAAATTCGAATTCCTTTTTAAACGGTTTACAAAGAATTTTTTTCACAGAACTACAAATAACAATCGAAATTATTTGTCGCCAGAATTAACTGATTATATAACACAGAATTAAATTTTCAACCATGTGATCAAATGTGTAAAAATCAAACACAAATTAAAATTATAATACTAAACAGTTTATTAGGAATAAAAATTCATTTTCAATACAAATCTATAAAAAAACCACTCTGAAATCAATTAAATACTGAAGAGGTATGTTCTAAATTGAAATTGCTGTTGAGTTACAGCAATGAAGTTATGCCGAGTTACCAGTGTAATATTTATCTCACACAATTTAATGTCACACAAAATAAAGTTTATAAAAATAATTTTAAAAATAGAATAAAACAAAAAAATGTGGATAATTGCACCCTTTACTGTACATAAAACTGTCCGTAAACTTGCGTCTGTTAATAAAAAAGAATATGCTCGTCTTCTCATGCTAAACTTATAAAAATGGTCATTCTTTAACATTTTAACTTATGCATTAGATTCGTTATGTTCAGTTTCCTTTTTACCTCCCTTTTTTGTGGTGAGTGGATGGGGGTTGGACCATAGCCAAGAAATCTTATAAATTTTTACCTCTCCTTCATCTATTCTCATTAACTTCTAATGATCCGATGGCCGATACTTTGGTCTTGCTTGTAAGTGCATAATTCACGTTGATTTAGATAGGGTAAAGTAAAGATTTTAAGTAAGCAATGGTGTAGAATTTCCGTCCTCCAAGTGTAGTAAAAATATTCGAAAATACAATTTGCTTTTTCTTATACTAACTTTTCAGAAAAATACGCGACGAAAACTTTTTTCAAACAATAAACACATCATTCAAGAAGGCGCTTTAATAAAATATTTTTGAAATACATTTTTTTCATAAGCTTTTTTCTAAACGCCGTTTAAACGTACGCTTTATTCCCGATACAGATAAAGATAAAAAATAAAAGTAGTCCTTAATTTAATTTATATTTTCAATGGGCAAAATGGTTATGCGCGAGTAAATTGAATAATTAAAACTTTATTATTGATTTAAAAATAAAATCTTCATTAATTTATTAACCCTACCTCGGAACTTCATAGGAAGCGAAGAAAATTGAATATGTAATTGGGAAAAGTAATCTTTCTGTCGAAATATATCGCTAAAATTTTTGTGAAAATGTAGGTTTTACAAGCTAAAATTCACCATCTAGTTTGCAATATTTTTAAGTCATTCGGTTCACAAAACGAGGGCAGAAAGATATAATTAAAAAAAGATGCTTTTTCTTCCCTTGTCCTTAAAAATGTCTAAAAGATGCAAAATTCAAAAATAAATACAAATAAAAATTCTTGGTATATTTTTATTTTTTAACAATTGTAATAATTTCTTTTTTGTATACTTAGCATGATAAAGAAAAAAAAAGTAATATAATATTTATTCATTTATTTCTATTCTTTGAACTAAAAAAATAATTAGCTGGAAGTCCAATATCCAGATAATAAAAATATCGACTTTTAAAAAATTATTTAATACCTAAAATGATTTGTTTTATTTAACTAATTTTGTTTATAAACGAAAGCTGTATCGCTATGAATACAAAAATGCATTTCTACAATTATTTTACGTACGAATTAGAATCAGCAAAATATCACTATCCTCTCTTCAGAGCTTCAAACGGCATTTAAATCTAAATTTGGAATAAAGATTTCCTGAGCTAAAGAAATATCAGACATCGATGCATTCGCAGTTTTCATTTAATTAGAAATACTTTTAATTAGATAAATAATTTCTAGATTTGAAAAATAAAAATTTAAATATTGTTAGCAAGGCTTAATTTTTCAGCTTTCACTTCTATATTTCTTCATCTTTTTACTTCGAGACCCCGTCAAAAGCTCGAATCCCGGAGCACTGCTGGGTGGTAATTATGAGTCTATTTCTACTACTCAATAATGTGCAATTTTCTGACAAATTAGTTTCAATTTTTTCATGAAATGCATGGAATTAGTTCGTATCACTATTGAATAGCTTAGGAAAAAGTCTGATTATACACTTCTCTAAATAACTTTCGAAATAATAACTCGATAACGATATTTTACAAGTCTGTATTTACGGGATTTACACCATCCGGTCAGATAGGGTTCAAGATAATTTATTTTATTTTTATTTATTTATTTAATCCTACGCAACGTCAAAACTGCTCCACTGCCAACTTTGATACTTTTTTCTGAAAAATTCTGCGACGTAATTAAAACCATATAAAACACTGTTCCATTCTTTGGTACCGACTCAGTTAACAGAGACTTTGGTTGATAAATGCCTCGTGAATTCATACCAGTTTTAAGAATTTTGAATAAATTAATGTGGAAATAAGTCAAGCTGATCTACCATTTTCTTAATGTAGCAAGTAAACTTCAAGAAGTTTATTAAATATTCTTTGTCTTGAACTGTTTTTGAGGTTTGCATTAAATATAACAAAATGATTCAGGCTTCTTAAATATTTTTCAAAATGAGGTTTCCTAAATTTTTAATCAGCGAAAACAAAATGTAAAGCTTTAAAGTAACAAAAAAAAAAAAAAAACCTTGTAAAGCAACAAAAGCAATGACAATTGTAAAGAGCAAAATCTAATCGTTGACAAATTAAAAAATTCAACTTCATAAAACAAACGAAAATGTGAACAAAGATTCGCATCTACAGTAATTTCTATGATTTTAAAAAAGAATGTTTTCTAAGGAAAAGAAAAAATTACAGCAAAAAGTCTTTTGATTTTCATTTAATACTAACTAATAAAAGCAATTTTTTTTTCGTAAAAATAAATCGATTAATTCAGTTCCGAAGTTAGAATCGCTTAACATTCACCAAGCAAGTATAAAGGATAATTTGGGTATTTATGAATAAGATAATAAAATAATTTTATAATTTTTATAATCTAATTAATCGTATTTTTAATATACACGGTCTCACACACGCGATACATAAAAAACAGATGACTAATCTACACCCCCTTCCCCCCCAAAAAAATTGTTTAATGAAATTTAAAGTATTCTCCCATTAGTATAGAAAAATCAATATCACGATGAAGTTCCAGTTGATTTCAGCCTTTTTAATTTTATTCAAAATTGAACTGCTTTATATAAATTGCGTTTAATTCAGGTAAGCAATTTATTTTGAATTCGATTATTAGTGATTATACTAATTTTCTAAAAGCCTTATTTTGAGATAAAATTACGTATAAATCTTTCCACAAAGTAAAGATAACGATTAAAATATTAATATTGTCTTTAAGACAGAGTAATGTATGGCTCTGATTTTCGTATTAACTTGAGCATAAAAATAAATGTGCAAACTCAAATTCGACTCATTACTTGCTCTCCCTCCCTATTATTTTGATTTTTATAGCACCAAAAATTGCATTTACTTATAAAATATGAAAGCAATTTTAATAAAAACCTTACTGAATTAACTTTGAGGTTATTTGAAAGATTTTTCTTATTACAAATAATCCAGAAATTTTGATTATAGTTAAATTTTATAACATATCGTACCCATATACATTTTACAAGGATAAAATATTAAATAATTAGTTTTTTAAAAGAATGTGAAGACTTTGAAAAATGAATTAATTTAACAATTTAAGTAATAAATCATAATTACGTATAAACTGAACAGTTTTATAAAAAAAAAATCTCAATTGAAAAGGAGGGCCAAATGGAAACTGAAAGTATCATTCATACTACTAAACAAAAAAAAAAAAAAAAAAAAAAAAGATAAACTTAATTTTGTTTGCAATAAAATACGATTTTATGATAAATAATCTACTTATGGGTTTTTCTGGAAAGATATCGACTTATTAATAAAATTTAAATATAAGTTGGTAGCACAGTTTTGAAAATTGATTTATTATGATCTCCATGTAGATCTCCACTCCAATGTAATTCTGAATAATCCATATATGTAATAGTTTTTCAAAATCTGCTATTGCTTCTGCCAGAAGGATATTTAGAAGATGAGAATTTTAATGCTACATAAGATATAAAACAGCATGCATTAAGATCAACTTGGCAAAGATCCAGGAATTCAGAATTTCCAAATGTGAAACTAACGTTTCCTTGACGGAGAGGAGAGGAGAGGAGATATATACACACAAAAGGACAAAGACTAAAAGTAATAATATATTCTTCCACATTTTTTTTCACAGAAAAACGATGCTCCAATTACAAAAAGCAAAGCTATATATCTATTAACAGAATTCAGAATAATAAGAAATTTTTCTCAGCTGGAATTTGTACTTAGAAGTCCTCCAAACCCCCAACATACACCACCTATTTCCTTTGAATCTTATCAAATTAAATTTAAAAGGAAAAAATAATAAATTTAAAAAGTTATTTATTTCTTCATGAATTATTAACCACTTTTAATAAGGGCTTCAAAAAAATAATAAATAAAAAATCACGCAGAATTTTTCTAGAAAATATTTTGTTGGAAAAGCAAAAAGTAATTCAAAGAGAAAAAATTCAGCAATTTTGTCAGCCAACTTCTAAATAATTGTTAATATTCTATTTTTGAAAAGTAAAAAGTCTCCGGAAAGACTACAAGAAAAAGGTTTTTAAATTAGTAATATTTAATAGCTGACATTTGATCACTTGAAATTACATGCAACATTTTAATGACTACAAATACTAGGTAAAAAAAAAGAGCTATAATCAATATAATAAGAAAGGAAAAACTGCCAGCAAATAAAAGTTAATAGCAGATGAAAAGAAAGTTGCATTAATGTAAAAGAGAAATTTAATAAGACACATGAAGGATGAATTTCAACTGTAAAACTATTCAAACCCGTTTCTCTGAACTCAAAAACAAAGAGATGCAGAGAAAGCTTTGAATACAAAAGAACACTGATAAGATAGCTGTTGGAAAAAACTAAAATATTACAAAAAAAATTATTTAAAAAATATTTTTCCATCTTTCATTTTTTTAAAGTCCAAGAAAGAAAGAAATATTAATACTGAATAAAATACATTAATTAGATTTCATTATCAAATTCTTTAGCAAATAAAAACTAAAAATTGAGTAAAAGTCCCCCCCCCCCGATTGCATATACTAAAATTATTTTTTAAACAATAAAAATTTTCAGTAAACCATACCATTCTTTAAAAAGAAAGCAGGAAAGGAATACCAAAGTAGATTTTTACCAGATTTTCCTTCCTTATTAAAGGTTTGATCTTAAATAACGTGAATTTTAAAAAATTCCTCTAGAAACATCTGTTTGGGCTATATTTTATAAAAATTCTAGAGTTGCAAAATATTACAAAAAATATTTATTAATTCACAAGTTTTATAGATAATGATTAGTTAGGTTTTAGAAAACTTTTAATAAATGTAAAATAGAATATGCGCATTTCAAGTTATTTTCAAACTCAAAACAATAATTGCCAAAATACTCAAAATATTATTCAGTCTCTATTTTAAGTTTTCCTGAGAATAAAAATAAAATATTTTTAGAATTATGTGTCTGAGAATTAAATAATTACCAATTTCTACGAAATTTTAGACAAAAATGGAAAAAATTAAATGGTTGAAATTTAACATATTGTTTTTATCATCAAAATTTCATATCTGTATCTAAATTTGAATTATATATGACAAAAGGACAGTTGTCTAGCAGTCTTCCAATTGTGCATATAGAAATATACTAATTCAAATAGTTAACAAGCTGTATAAACGAAATTTCATGAGAGCTCTTTGCTTCCAAATTGTAGATATTGATCAAATTTTTGATACAATCAACAAAACAGAAGATGCACAAAATGTTTAATGCTCTAATTTTGAATCCAAATTATTTGAGCATATGAAAATATCAAGGAAAAGGTTTTCTCTTAGATTATGAATTTATAATTGAAAAAAAAAAAAAGCACTCACCAGAGGCATGCAGTCTGGGCTGGAAAATGAGGAGTTACAATTCAAGAGAGTCCCACAGGCTACCATCAGAGGCAATGTTTGTGAAATGGGCATGTAAGATTATCTAAAAAATTACCAAAGGCAACATGATTAATTTTGGGGATAGCAATGCATAATGTTAAAGTGTAAGAAATTAAGATGAGGAAAATCATATGCTATGACATGAAAAAAATGTCAAAGCCAATATTTTTATGAAATTTTATCTGCTACAATAAAGGAACTAAGTTACCTTTATGGTAGTTTTTAAGATTTTTTAATGATAATAACTACTTCAGTAACACTACTATTCAGACATAAATAAAGCTTTGGAAATTTTTTTTCAATGCGGAATATTTATTAATGCATGAAACAGGAGAAAATCAAATAACAGTATTATTCCAACAAATTCAAATTACTAAATATAACCAGCATGTAAAATGTTTATCACGTATATAAAATGGTAATCAATTTTTAGCCCTCCATAAAAAGAAATTAAAAAAATAGCATCTGTTATTAATAAACCATATCATAAACAATATGAATCTTTCTTAAAAGAAAAAATAAATGAAAAAATATAAGGAGCCACACAATTGTAAAATAAAAATATTTCATAAAATAAATTATATATTGCAAAAAAGGAATGGAGGAAAATGGTTTTATAATAAACAGACATTTTTAAGTTCCTAATTTGACAATTACAAAAGTAGAAGAAAAGTTATAAATTTAAGAAAAATTATATATTTAAAGGCATATCATGTTTTATATCTCATTCATTCCGAATCATAAATTTAGTCATTATCATTGGTATAAATGTAGTGTATCTAATATCTAAATCAAATTAAAATTTCAGCTTTAAAATTACTCTTATATAATTAAAATGTGGATGGATAGCAATTTTAACAGTAAATAACTAAAACCAGCACAAGAAAAGAGTTTAGTTATTCCCATATAAAATTTAAAAATTTGAATTTTCAAATTAATGAATGCATTAACATTTAAATTTTTACAGAAGTACCATAGATTTGCATTTTTTTAAATTCTGATACAAACAGCTTATTTTTTTCATCTTTTATTTTAAATGAATATTTAAATTAATACTGGTTTTAAACTTATTTGTTTACATTCACTCAATCTCTATATACTAAGTCTAAATATATAAAAATTGCATAGTAAATACAAATAAATAAATTCATAATTTCATTAATGTTTCACTAAGCTATTAAGGATATCTAATTTGTACATTATTAAAAAAATTGCAAATACTCTTTTCAAAATTACTTAACAAATCCCAAATTCAAAATCAACAGACCTCATTTTATATATCACAAGGTATCTGTATTCAACCAGAAAACTTTGGGATGCAAGATAAATTTTCATGTCGAAAAAAGATGGAGGTTATAGGGCATTCTGGTATCCTAATTAATATAAATGTTCAGTAGGAGAAAGGGGGAATAGGTACCATCTTTTCTGTTTTCATCTTCCACAAAACAGTTGCAATGACATTAAGCTCTGGATCACAGGGCTATTTTTAAGGAGATGGTATGAATGCAGCAGTTATTTTGGGACATCTCCACCAGACAGAGCACAACGAATGCTAGCTAAAAATAAAAATCTAGTCCTGTGATGCAGATAGCATTATAACTCAGGATTGAATGGGTAGAAATCTGTGGGGCAAGCATACTTACAGTCAGGGTCACATCTTCGATGCATGAAAGCACTTTGTGATAGAGAAATTCTTAATTTTACCTAAAACCAAACCAAAAAAAACCCACTATCATCAACTAAACTTATTGTGTGTACAAGTGTATATGCACCCCCCCCCATTAGAACTATTAATGGATAAGAGGTATTTACAATTATTATGAATTTTAAATTAATTTAATTTTTTTAAATGAATACTGTGCAATATTTCTATTCATGCTAAAAAAACTTTTTAAAGGTCAAGCTTTTTTTTAAAACAATTATTCATATGCTATGCATTTTTATAAGAACATTATATAAAAGGGTTTAAAGAAATAACAGTAAAACTATCCAGTTCATATTATTTCTTTTCTCAGAATAATAATTAAAAAAAATGTAAATGAACATAATTTTCAAACTAATTTTATATCATTGTTTATTTAGTAGACTCTTTCTAGGAGCATGCATGCTTTTTTCACAATGCTTCATGAAGCATTCACAAAACTTCAATGAAGATATATTTGTTAATTTAAAGTGCATACATGAAATGCTGAATCTTTAATTAATAAAGATTATCAACAATTTCGCTTTTTAAAACTCTTACATGTTTTACAAGCAATAAAGCCTGTAATAATGCAAAATAAACAATAAAATAAATTTTTCAAGAGTGGCACTATGGAATTTTTTTTATTGTTCATTTCCTTTTGTTATTCATTTGGAAGTATTCATTTTTGCAAAAAAAGTAAAGAAAAGCAGGTCTAAATTTTTTTATTATCTCAGGAAGACATACTAGAGCAACAGACCAAAGTTTATTATAAGCACAAATACTTCTATCTATTTTCCAAAAGTTTATAAAAATAACAATGAAGATAATTTTTGCATATTTTTAATAAACCATATATATAATTATACCTTAAGTGAGAACTTCTTTAGACATAAGAAAAGGTCATGCTGAATATGATTTTGAGTTTGGTGGATTTATCTGGTACCCATCTTTACAAGTCAAGTACCTATCAAAAATTGCAGAGACTTTGCATTTCAATAAGTAACATCAGCTTTTATTTTGCTCGGATCAGAAAGACAGAGGACAGAGATTGGAAAAAAATGCTATGCTCTACTTTTGTGAGAGAATGTGACTCCCAATTTTTTTTTTAAATTTTAACTTATAGGCATATAATTAGATTCACTTGCATTGCTCAGAATAAAGCATTTTTATGTTTAATATTTCTAATTTAAAAAAAATTTCACATAACTTTATATTACTTTCAAAATCTTCTTAAAAGCTGCAATGGGTTTTTTTTTTTTTTTTTTTTTTTGAAATATAAACATTAGTTGAACTAAACGATTTTTAAAATTATCCAAAGGTAATATTCTATATAAATTATTTATACTTTTTTTAAAAAATGGCATATAGATTACAGATTGCAAGTAGCAATTCAAAAGCAAATAAATAAAATGGCTTAAATAAAAATGATATAAATTATCTTACCTAAGATAAAATCATTTTTTTTTTCTCCACATAAACATAGTTTATTAATAAAAAAATAATTATGGTTTTCTTTTTGCCTCATTTATCTGCAAGTAAAATTCCAAGAGAATTTATACAATAATTTAGATTTTTAAAGAATAATTTCAGGGTATCATTTCTCAATGCTAATCAATACTAAGGTGAGAATAGAAATTTCTTCATGTTATTTTTACTGTCATGATTTATATGCCAAAATCTCTCTCTCTTTTTAATGTTCCAGTGCCCAGAAAGTAAAATACCACATACTGTCCTTTTCCTTTAGTAGAAATAGGGCTCTATAAATTTGAATGCCTTTAAAACACTAATAAAACTCGTGTCCGGAACTTGTTATCTGACTTTTATGAAGTTATCACCACAGATCCTTTAAAAAATTTTGATAGTTAAAAAGTGAAATAAAACATGGCATACTAATTCATTTAAAATCATCCGAAAGATTGTCAGCTCTTTAAGATGGCATATAAATGATTTTAGTGCAATAAAAGTAAAATGCCACATACTGTCCTTTTTCTCTCTTGATCTTTTCCTTCAGTAGAAATAGGGCTCTATAAATTTGAATGTCTTTAAAACACTAATAAGGATCCTTTAAAAATTTTTGATGATTAAAAAGTTAAATAAAACATGGCATACTAATTCATTTAAAATCATTCAAAAGATTATTGTCTGCTCTTTAAGATGGCATATAAATGATTTTGGTGCAATAATTATTTTTAAAAATTATTGGTAAACACTAAATTAATTTATTTTAAAACTGGTTTCAAATGCTGAAGTTAGAACTAATTTTTGTTATTTTATTAAATGTCTAAAAAATTATTTTGAAAGTTGAAAATTGCATAATTGGCCTAGAAATAAAAATCCAAAATGATAAAAGCCCCCCTTTTTTTATTTATCGTATTTAGGTGGAATTTTTGTGATAGACAGATACATATATTTTCTGCAACTTTTCATGATTTTGGAGGAGCTCTTGAGATAGACGAATCTATTTTCTTCTTTGTATTATAAATTACTCCTACATTTAATAAATAACATTGCACACAGTAGAAGCAATATACGTTATAGGATTTGCAAGGTATAATATGTCAAGTTCTTTATTATAACCTAGTTAAAACATTTTAGTAATTTCTTAATTCTATATTTAACATTTTGTTCATTATACACTTCAATTATAGTAACTTATTTTTGATGCTGATAAAACAAAACTTGTATCTACAGAATGAACAAAATTTTTACAGCTTCCACTTTATCCCTTAAGAATGAGATACCAAAGAAATCATTGATTCATGCTTATTATCTCATTGAAAGAATATCCAATGATTTTTTCAATGAATTAATAATTACAAAACATTACCTTAAAAAGAAATTCTAAAAAATATATACACATAAAAAGCAGAATTTGTTATATACTCGGTCTCCTTTCCTTAATAGCTTCAGTTGTTTTTGCTTATTTACTTTCAAATTAAGTAACATTAGAAAGTATATAATAGTTTATCTTTTAGTAAATTGCCAAATCAGTTTTCTCAAGTGTTATAGGTAGAATGCTAATCTAGGGATTTGAGAAGAGTTAATAAAATTTGTCACTGGACTAAGGACAACTGATATATTTCTCAAGTTAAAGAAAACTTTCCTCCTTTTTATCAAAACATCAATAAAGGCAAAAGAAAAATAAATAAAAGAAATTGACACTTTTATGTTAAGGTTTTAGTCAGGAGCATATATCAATACCTTCTGCAACAATTATAATTTGACGCACAGCATAGATAGAAATGACCAAATTAAATTTTAAACATAGTGAAAAAAAAATTCAATAGTCCTTAAAAATTCTACCAAATAAAACAGAAGAATGGTATACTGTCTGTAAATGATTCAATTGCCTAATAGACAATTAAAAAAATCAAAACAAGTCATTATCTTGAAAATAAATGTTCTCAAAATTGCATTAATCAGTTTTTAAATTTTAAGCTTATAAAAAATTTACAGTAAAAACTTTTTTACTGTATCTTAATTAACAAATCTTAAAATGTTTTAATGTATCATCTTTGAAATTTAATTTTTATTTCCTTATCCTCTTAAAAATAAGTAATTTTAAATAGCGAAAATACTTTTAATATGTAAATAAAATTCATAAAATTTGATTTTTTAATTACTTTGATTTATGAATTTTAAACAGAATTATTATGATTAAACATAACTAATGCCTCCCATGCAAACTGTATAAAAACAGATATTATTCCAGAACAAGTAGGTATATTATATAGATATATGTTGAGTGTGTAAAAAAAATTTCCAAAACATAAAAATATATTAATGATATATATTTTTGTCTTGTAACTGGAATTGAGACATTTTTAAAACTAATTTTTAAAGGAATATATCAGGTTGATGATTATTTTCCTTCGTCTTTTTTATTTGACACAAAAATAAAGCAAGTATTAATAAGGACATTTCAAGTCTTAAATCCAGAATTACCATAAAATTAAGTTTCATCAGGTGCAAGTAATAAAAATATATTAAAGACAATTTTTAATATTTTTTTAAAACACCAGTGTATTTATTACACAAAAATATTGTATTCTTATGTATATCCTACTAAATAATTTAAATTCTGGGATGCAACAATATTCAGACCAGTTCCGAATTAACTTTATTCTTCCAAACTGATTTATGGGCTGAATTCTGGTCACTAGTAAATAAGTAAGGATTTAAATGCTATGTGTCTGTATTTATTTTATTAAGTAGATTATACATTAGAAGTATTATGATATTTAGGTATTCAATCCTCTTATTCATAAGATCATTTGAGTTCAGGTTCCTCAGAATATTAAAATGTCTCTTTCAAAGATTTTTTTAAAAATTCCCTAACCCTCTCAAAAACTGTAATTACAAACAGTGCTCTTAAGGGAACAAATGAATGGTTGAACATCTTTTGAGAGTTCTCAGAAAACCTCCTTATCTCCCAAACTTATGCATGTGAGTATAAAATCAAACGTACTTAATAAAAGAGATACAATATATATCCATCTCGGGTGACTACAGTCGATTTGCTGAATACAAGTTTGAGGCCTTTCAGCCTAATAAATTTAATGAATGTATAAATTAATTTATAAAATAAAAAAAATATTCAATTGTCCTATTAATTATGCTAATTTCATACAGTACTGGCACAATTATTAT
>JAPMOR010062530.1:0-73780 GCA_026543865.1 Argiope aurantia | reverse complement strand
TTATTCACTCCTGTATTTTCATAGCAAAATAATTTTCCATAAATTTACTGCAAGATATTCCTACCATCCAGAATTAAGAAACTATTACCACATTAGTATTATCAGAGAAATTATATTATAATTAATTTTTATGAATAAGCAATAATTTAATTACTACAGTTCTCAAAATTTAAATAATATTTTCAAATTTTTTGCTTTTTAATCCAATTTCATCCTAACAAATGAGCCATTCCTACTATAACATAAAAATGTTCAGAATATGTATGTTGTATATAATTGTATTCAGAATATTCGGAATATGCATGTTACATATCTATACATTATAATTAAGTTTAAATTAAAAGGTAATAATAAATAAAGTTAAATAAATTTTAGTCGCAAAGATGAATCTAATATATAGTTTAGGAATGATTAATTATAAATTTATAATAAATCTTCATCTAGATAATCCAGTTTGACAGAAAAAAAGAGCTCTCTTCAGATTTAATAACGAATTTTCAGAATTGCTATTTTTTGCATGTATAATTATACAATTCTTAACAAATTTTATATCAATTAAAATTATACTTCAAGATATAAACAATTTTTAAATATGTACAAAATAAATAAGATAATCTAAGTATGTTCTCATTTTAAATAATACTCTTTTAAAAGCAGATACAATTTAACATTGGCAACTATTTTGAATAGAAAAATACTATAATGTTCAGGAATTTTAGAAAATATTTTCTTAAACCATATGGAAATAATTCACTTAAAAAAGATTAATTAAAATATCAAACATACAAAAACAAATTTCATATAAATGAAAAAATATTTAAATTATCTTTATATGACTCAACCATAAAAATTTGCATAAATTTTTTAGTGCAAGTTTTAGAAAATTAATATTTGTAGATTTACAACAAACCAAATTATAATTTTAATCAAAGAAAAATAAAACAATTTTAATTTTAAGAAAATAAAGCTTGAATCTCCATACTATGAAAAAATACATATTTTCTTTAAAAAAATTATTAGAATATAAAATTATCACTTAAATTCTTTTACAGCATATTTTTTTAAAGTGTTGCAGACAAAAAAAAAAGTATTTCTGAAGATTTAGAAGCAGACATATTTTGATCTTTGACCCAAAAGCTTCATATTTCAATCAAGTTATTCTGAAAATTTAAGTAAAATGATAGTTTTCACAATACTGTATTTAAAATGAGACTGAATATTATATAGGAAGATTGCATCAGATATCTGGTTGCTCCAAATATTTATATTATATATATATATATAATAGTCATAGCAATATATATGATAGTAAAATAAAGAAAAAAATAAACATTAAAAACGAAATTTAAAATTTAAAAGCAGCTAAAGCAACATGCTCTCAATACATTATAAAATAGGTTAAGCAAAGTACACAACATAATAATGTAAAAGTTTGAATGCAAATGTTTATTTCAAAAATTAATTTAAATCATTTTACAAATTAAAAAAAAATGTACATAATTATTTTTAAAATTTTTATTAATGGACTATTATTCAAGAGAACAAGCAATTTTTATTTATTATATAAATTTATAACATGTCTTTTAATTAATTTGATAATAAGCCATAATGTTATAACTATATGGTGATTGCATAGAGTATTTCAGTACATATAGACTTTTTTTCATAAAAAGCATTCATGGGCAAACACATAAAAAATTGTGTTTGAATTTATAAGAATTTGTACTAAACATACACACCTGAATTTCGTTAATTGTGCAAATATCTAGAAAAACTAGAAAAAGAGATGTTTACTTTTCTGTTCTTTGCATAGATGCATTTTGTTTTCTTTTACGGAAAACTGAATCTAAACCACCGCATGAAAATTATTTTTAGATTCATTAAAGTTATTCACATTACTCAAAACAGGTTTAAAAATAACATTACTCAAATCAGGTTTAAAAATAACATTACTCAAATCAGGTTTAAAAAAGGAATTTGAAAAAATTCATTTGAAAGCAATAATAATTCTAATATAATAATTTACCTTATAAGATTTCCTAAGATATCTTTCAAGACCCATCAATCCAATTTGATCACTTAGGTAAAAGCTTGAAGATAAAACTTACAATCCTGTAAAAAAAAAGAAAGAAAATCCATTAATAAAAAATCTATAAAACTAACATTATTTGAAGCAAATTACAGATAACATAATCAATTTTTAATATCGTAGGTGATATTATTCCATAATAGAAAATCATTCATTCATTATTAGAAAAAGAGATATACCAAGTTTAATAAAACAATTTTCGAGTAGCTTTCCTACAAACTGATACAAATATAAACAGAACTTATAATTACATTATTTAATATTTATTCATAAATAGAAGCAAATTCATATACTAAAAGAATAATATTTTTATTATTATCAACATTATTCTACAATTTGTCTACCAAAATTTTAAACATTATTATTCCTTAATATTCTGAAGTTACATCCTAGTGAAAATAAGTTTTTTCAAACAGGGAAATTTTTTTAAAAATAAGACTAATTGTATATTATGAAGAGCATTAGCATTATTAGTAACTATAATCTCCATTTTTTTCAATTAGACATTTAAAAGATAAATTAAATGCAAAGTGGCCAGAAGCACTAATAAATCAATTTTTAAAACCAAATTTTCATACATCAATCATGAATTGCAATCTTATAAGTTCAGAAATCAAGAATCAGGCTTTCTGCTTTTTTTTTTTTTTTTTGTAATTTAATAACAGCAAAAGAAAAAAATCTATCTATTTAAAGAACTTTGAGTTAAAAAAAGCACTATAACGATCAAAAATGAAATTTTCCCTCAAAAAAGACTAAGTTCCAACAATATATTTAATATATCAAAACATGAAACATTTACACAGCAAGATTAGCAAACATGAGCAAATATAGGAAAGAAGATGAGCAAGCATAAAGAAACATCAATAATTAACCATGAAAAGTCATTTTCTGTTTTGTTTGGTAAAACTGAGATTTTCTACACTTTCTTTGAACTTAAGTGTCTCAATTCTACTGCTGATTGGATTTCTATAAAAGGTACAATCCTAAATAAAAGCCTGCTATTAATTAATATTGTTACATTGATTATCAATAAAAAATATAGTGCATATTCTTTCACTAATTCTCTATCTAATTTTCTCAATTTTGTAACGAATGAATTTTATAAATATTTTTCAAATTATAAAACAAATTTTTAAAACTAAAATTTATTGCAAACCAAAACTTCTAAAATTATAGTCCAAAACGTGAAATAGGGTTATCACATAAATTCTGGTATCAGAAAAATATTCATAGTGAATTCTTGTATTAACTTTTTTTCAAATCTAACAAGTAAAATTTATTTTTAAAAAATCATCTTTGATTTAAAACCATTCACTGAAATTTTACAGGAAAAGGATATTAAGATAAATTTTTTTTTCAATTTTTAACTAAATAATACTTTTCTGTCATATTATTCCATATTTATATGCATATTTACAATCATTTAAAAGATTTTCATTCATATTGGGAGTTGAATGAACATTTTTATAGATGAAATATCACAGTTAGTAAAAATTCTTTAAGAAAGACCTGCTAATTCAACACTAATTTCAGTGAATTTTATTTTTTACATACTGAAAACAATTTTTTGAATTATTATCTGAAATAATAGTTGCAGGTATTCAAATGGAACAAGTTTACATTAATATAATATTAGCATTCAATTTTTAGCATTTATAAACTAATTTTGATTTTAAAAATATCATTCAAAATTGTATAATCTAGATATACTTATCAATTATAAATTAAAATTTTTATAAATAAAAAATTATTATTCAGAAAATTGAAAAAAATCACTAAAATATTTTCAATTAATTTTTTATCTTCACTAATCTTTTTCCTGAAATATCAAATGCAGGTAAATGAAAAAGTTGTAAAATTGATAAATAATTAAATAAAAATTTAATAAAAATCTAAGAAAAAAACTTTTCTGAAAAACATAATTATGCATAAAGATACCTAAACTGAATTTATTAAGTATAAATTTAAATTAAGAATACTGTGGATAAAAAAGATATCTATAAAAAATAAATTAAGGAGAATTATGAATTTATTAGAATAATAGCTACTGGGTATAAAGAAAAGTAGCAAAAACTTCACCTTTCTTCTTTTTTTTTTAACCACTAAAATTGGCAAGAGAACAAATTTTCAAAAACTGTCAACAAACTTGAATTGCAGAAGTGCAGGAGAAAAATTAAGTAAATCATTAATCATACAACTTTAGAGCCAGTTTTTCTTATTTGCTTGCAATCACAAGATAAAATGCAAATATTTTTCTTTATTTCTGGTTAATGAAATAAATTCAGCAATTCAAATTATACAGCACAGTTCAAAAAAAAGAATTTATAAGAGAGCTTTCAACACACTAAAAGAATAGACACAAAGGAAAGATATAGTGTAGTTACTAATAAATTGAAGCTTATATAAATTTGATTTATCACGAGATCATTTTTAGAAAAAGATTTCAGATTTGTTAAGAAAAAGATTTTTAAATTTGTTAAGAATTTAATATTTCAAATAAAATATAAAATTTTCAAAATCAATTGACAGATTTTTTAAAACACGTGAATTACTGCATTTGTATTTTAAAATAATCCCCCAATGAAATGTAAAAATTAAAATACAATAAATCTTTTAATTCTACCATTTTTTAAGAAACAAAAGAATTAAATTAATAGTGATAATTTGCTCATTTTTTATAAATATGAAATAATGATGCTCTTATTATTAAAAAAAATAATTTAAAATAATCACATATAGAGAAAATTTGCAAAAAAAAAAAAAAAAAAATCAAATTTTAAAATTTTTATGCTTGTAATGAAAGTTATATTTATTCATGACAAGCATGACAATTAACAATTTATATATATTATTGAAATATATATAAAAAAAATTGCTTTAGAAAATAGTAAATGTATCAAAAAATAAGAAATGTAAATTAAAAGCATATACATAAATGACTTCTTCAATATCAAAATCCATTAAAGTAAAATTAAATACGTCAGTTAAAAAAATTCATTGGTAAACATAAAAAATATTAAATCATTAAAAGATGGTTTACATGACAAAAAAAATATTGAAAATTGTAATTTTGAAAACGGTTTTCAAGAATATTAAAATATTTATGGAATGTAAATAATAACAGTTATTTTCAAATTTATCTAAAATAAAATCTGATTTTTTAGCATTAGGAATTATATGTTTGATGTTAACAAATAGAATTAATAAACTTGTTCCAGAATTGTTCTATTTCAATTTACTAACATCTGAAGAATCAAGCATAAAATAGATTGAAATACATATTTAGAATTTTAATAAACAGGAGCTGCTAATTAATCATTAATTTTTTAAAAAAAGAAAGCAGAAGTTATTTTAATCTGAATCAACACTTCTAGAAAAAATTTTAACAACTAAAAAAATTTTTTTATCATACATTTTTCTTACAATGAGAGTATGTAAAAAGACAAGTTGAAAAAGAAGAAAACTCATTTACTAAAAAGATATTCATGTTATAACATACCATAACTTTAAGAAAAATGCTATTTATAATTTTTTTTATATTTCTAAATGTAAGGTAAATGAATTATAGCTAGACAACAAAGAATGATTTAAAATATCTAATAATAATTAATATTCTCACTTAAAAGCCTCCTTGAAATGTTAGAATTTATTATATAAATTCATATTGAATAATTATCTCCTATGTTTTTCAAATATCCAGATTATTATACTCTAGCATGAATACATTTTATTGTACAAATCAACCAGAAAAACATTATATTTTCTTTTCCTAATAAACAATTACATATAAGAATTTTTTGTTGCAAAAGTAATAATTATATGCATATTCAGAAATAAAAATCTTCAATATTTCAGAAACATAAATACTTCATAGTTAACTACTAACTGATGTAACTATATGGGAATAAGTGGAAAATAAAATGTTTCAAACAATTAGACAATAAGCAAATCTATTTATTTAGATTTTAAATTGTTATTAAAAAATTAAAATAATCTCAAAAGTAAAAGCTTTTTTTTCTGTCAATCACAAAAAATAAAACCTTAAATTACAGGATCTTTATTTGTACAAAACAAGAAAAAAAATTAATATATGTTCTTGCTGAACTTATATTGCTATACTAAAAACAGAAAATATATTATACATTTGTGTTCATTTTCATGCATGTATAAACAGTATAATTTTTATCATTTCATTATCTTTTGTACCATATGAAGTGTATTACTTAGACAAATCCATAGAACATATAATTAAAATTCAGAATAAATGACTGTGTTTACACAAGAAGAATTGATAATTATTTGGGGTTTATTATCTTCTTTTTAATATACTAGCAAATTTCACAGTTTTCATTTCAATAACATAATAAGAATTTTTCGCTTTTCCTCTTTATTGTTTAGAAACTTATAAAGTTAAATGTAAAAACACTTTTTTAGAACAAAAACCATATTTAATAGAAAAATAAGTATATTGTATATTTTTATTCTTACAGTTGAGTTTTCGATTTTACAACAGGTTTCTATAAAATTGTTTCATTAATTAGAGTACCCTTTTTATGCATAATTCATAATATTATATTCAGAAAAATTAACACACTATTAAAATAGTAGCGGTATATGAAAAATATTAACCGTTACAATATATATCTAAAGACTGACACTTAATTCTATTCATAATTTTTTCCTAAAATTCAGTGAATAAATCCAGTTTCTGATTAACGTAACCAAACCAAAATACAAAAAAATAAGACAAGTTTGAAGGACACCGCATAGAATAAACGCCGGAAATTGTTTGATAGGCAATTAAGAATTCCGAAAAAAAACTTCTACAGAAATCCGATTCAAATCTGATGGCACTGGATGATTGTAAATCAAGAACATAGCATTGTTTGCAGAAGTTATACAACATGTAAACAAATCTCGATACTGATTTCTACAACCAATGAATCGCGATAACATAAACGTACCATCTGCAATTCCTATGCATTAGTATATATCGGGCGTGTTCATCTTTCTAATAGCCAGTACATACCAGGGGTACTAGGTAATTCGTAAAACGGAAACCAAATCGGAGGTTAACTGTCAAAGCGATACACCCATCAACCATCAAAAATCAAAGTGCACTAATACCCCAAAGCAATGTTTACAAAACGAGATATCCGACGCAGCATTTGTAAATAAACCCAATCCTCCAATGCTCAGTGTATTTAGGCTTAGAGAGTATACTAAAAATCAGTGAAAGCTAAAAAGAGCTTTCGCTTTCAACTAGGACGAACGGAGAATTGCTTTAACGACAGAGTTTTAAAATCCTCCCGTCTATTCTAAGCACCACTTCGACAAACACGATAAAAACATACACAGGAGTCGTACTCACCATTCCTAACTTTGCCTTTTTCTTGCCGATTTCCTCCTCATAACGTTTTGGTCCACCCTCCTTCTTGCCGCGACTTTAACTGTGTAGATGTGCGTTTTTCAATGGTACAAAAATCAATCACTGAATATCGATCGCTTTTGCCCCCTTTCTCAGAGCGCGCGTGCGATCCACAGAGGAGGTATATGTTCACAGCTGTGGCGTAGTAAAATATTTTGCCTCTCCATGGCACGAGCAGACAGAGAGAGAGTCGAATGGAAGAATGCGCATGCGCATGGTTAGCGGAAAAATTTCTTGAAATCCGAAACTGAATAAATTTTTGTTTCTCATAAGCTGTTCTACTATCCTTGTCAACACAAATATAATAAATATGAAAAATAATTAAATTTGGAGCGAATGATTTATGGATCTCCAATCATTGCTTTTAATCGAAAAGATTTTTAGATGCTTTTTGCATATATATACATTTTCTTTTAAGAGTAAAATTAAGATTTTTTTTTAGAACTTTCTACTAAATATTGTTTCAAATAAATGCTGGAAAGATTATAAAACGTTGAGAGATGATGCATACTTAAATATTATTTAAGTGGTAATACCGACGTATTTCAAATAAAACAAGATAATAGTTGAATATTGAACTAAATTTAAACTCTATATTCCAATAAATCGCAAATTTTAAAAAGTTTAAATTAAATAAAAATGTCAATCCTTCATATTCTAAACAATAAAATTTGCAATATTTAGGAAGAATCTGATTTTAAATATAAAAAGAAAATGTCAGAACTTACGATAAAAGCTCCAAGTCGGGTTTCATGTGAAGTTCACACATGCGCAGCAATCCAAAAAAGCCTCTTCTATTTCGCTTGCTTCTGTCGCTGGGAGGATCTCGCGCGCATGTCAATCAAATATGCTGACCAATGAAACGGCGGGAAAGGGATCATCCTTTTCTCTCCTTGAAAATACCGCCGCTGCTGTCGAGGATGCTACATAAACTTTAGTTTACAATGGCTACATGATACTGGTAGAAAACTTTGATTCAAATTGTGTTGCTAAATTTCTTGCAATCGTAAACATCCATTAATTTTAAACTGTTTTCAAATTTTTTATGAAAATATAAATAATTACATACATATTCCAGTTTGGAAATTTATTTTTTTAAAGGAGGGGGGGGGGGGGGAGTAGTTTGTTTGATTTGTTCATGTCTTAAATGTTGTGGTTCAGTAACATAAAAAATCTATTTTTAAATGTTTCCAATTTTCTATGGGATTTTTAAAAGTCTATGAAAAAAATATTGTTCGATTTATTTGTAGCTAATTATTTCGAGGAAAACCATACTTATTTTTAAATCTTCTTTAATTCAAATTATTTTAATGAACAAAGGCATGAATTGGTTTAAAAATAAATGGAATAAAATTTTAAAAAATTGAATACTTATTTTTATCAAATTTAGAAGGTCAATTTAGAAGTTTCATTTAAAAGTTTAAATGGAAAAGCATTTACTTATTTAAAGCAAAACCTAGAAAATAACTGATATTTTAGAAAATAGTAAAAAAAATAAAATCAGTCTTCATTTTAAATTCAAAAGGTGACACTGTCTGTTCATTTTTAGTTGCCCGCCCCCCCCCCCCCTCCTCTTCTATTTTAAAAAATAAAGAAAAGTAAATCTGAGAAACATGATTAAGATAGTAACACATGCCTAAGACAAGGGTAAATTTATGAGAAAATTGTTGGGAATAATCTCACTTATTTGCTTCATAAGGCGAAATAAAGTTTGGGAAATTGGTTTATTTACAACAATTTTTTCAATTTTGCATAGTTTCAAAAACATTCTCTGATTTTCAAAAAAAAAAAAAGTTAATATTGAGTAAGGAAAAATGGGAAGTTGGACAGCTAAAACTAAACAAAGGGAACATAAATTAAGATTCACAACATTCCACTAATGTTTATGGTCGTTCCCAAAATATATATAAAAAATATGTATTCATCTTGATTAACGAAATGAGCAATTGTATCATTTAGAAAATTCAGAATGTTGAAAATATTGATCATTGACAAGAAAAAGAATATGAACTTCCATAAATTTCGTATTAAATAAGTAATGAATTTTTTGATTACTTTAAAAAGTACCTCTTTTAATTTTGCAAAAAAAAAAGTAATTAATATCGGACAGGGAGTATATGAATTCAAGTTCATTCTGCTACATCAATATTTGTGCAATTTTTGTTATGTTAATATTTGACAACTATAATTATCAGATAATATATAAATTACTATTCATTCCGATTTAAAAAAAAATAAACCACTGTGATTTTTTTTAAAAACATCAGACGTTATAATAATTAATTTTTAGTTAGAAAATGACGAGAAAAAAATATAACTTCAAAAAAATCTGAACAGAAATTGATCTCTTATATTATTTGCATGAAGTAAAAATTTATATTTACATTATTCCAAGCAGACTGGAAATTTCCACATTGGACTAGAAACAGTTTCGTTATAGATTACTATAACGAAACTGTTTCTAGTTGTTTTATGCGATTTGTTTCAATTTTAAATACACGTTTTCGCATAAACATAACTTGTAAACTTTTGATCATTGTAAAAGTTATAAATTCGTTTATATTAACTTAGAATGACAATGATATTTCGTGCTAAACCAGTGTACAAGATTAATGAATCAATTTTGCAAAAATAAATATATAAAAAAAATGATATGATTATTTTTAATCTAACGCACATCAAAATATTTGATTTGTTTTTCATGATTTTTGTAAATAAACTAAAATAACTTGATTCATTTCATTGCTTCTTTGTTATAATGGATTTAGTGATTGAAATCGGGAGTGATGAAGTAAGCAAAATTAGTTGTTATTAAAAAATAGAGCATGAAATGATTTGCAAATATTAACATTTTTAACTTATTTGCTTGGAATCACTTATTGGCATTTGTTATTTTAAATTCTCAAAAAGTTCATGTTTTGGAATAAAAAATTTTTAGATGAAGAAAAAATAAAATCAATATTTTCTTATCAATTTACTAAAAAAATATTTGAATATAAAACAATAGGTAATCTCAATTACAGCTTAATAACCGAACTTTTTGAACAGAAAGCCTTTTTCTTTTGCATTTAATTACAAAAAAGACGCTTTTATTTATAATAAATCCAATTATTTTTTCAATTCTTCTCTCCCCTCCCCTTTAATTGTAACTTTAGCTTTTAAAATGCTGCAAATTATTTAACTAGTCTTTAAAATTGAATTCTGAGAAAATTACAGCCACAAGAGAATATCTAAGCTATTAAATACATTATTACACTTCAATATCATGTATTAAAAATATTTGATGGCAAGAACATCTAAAAAATCAGTTATGAAGAAATTTATTCAATAATATTGACAGTGTTGAATAAATTTCAAAATCTGCATTTAATATCAAAAATTATTTTTAAAAATGTTCAAACTGTCTTTTCAGATGTTTAGAAATACTATCAATGATAAAGTGCAAGGGATAATTTTATATAAAGTTGTAAAGACACATGCAAAGGTTTAACCTTTATTAAAATAGTTAAAATTCAACTTTCATGACTTAAATGAAGAAAAAAATAAATCGGATAAAAAATACAAAAGTTTGATGTACAAAATTTATACTTTCTTCAACCTGATGCTTTTTATTGCACGGAGTTTGTTGTTTAATGTTTACATAAAATATACAGTCACTTCCTTCAATATTTACATTATTTTTGGCATTGAAAATAAACTGATCTCTATTAACTAAAAATTTACAATACTTGGTTAACTTTATCTCCATAATAGATATTTTTATACAAAACTAAAGGCGATTAATCGCCTACGGCGACTAGTTACTAATAATCATGTTAACCTGTTTTGATTAATTACATATTATCAAAACAAAAGAAAACCTAATTTTAAATTATACTGATACAATATCGAGCATTCTGATTGATTAGCTTTGTTTGTAAAGTGACGAATTTAACTAGTAAATAGAATTTTTAACATCTCTAAAATTGTTAAAACTGGGAGATTTGCCAAAGTTATGTTTCGCGATATCCCTCAAAATTGGAGAGTGGTGAGAGACTGTCGAAACTGATAGAGTAACTGAATTTTCATATGAAATTAAAACTGACAATATTGGTATAATGGTTGAGGCTGGACAGCCGGTTCTTTAATTTTATCTTATGAATATAGATTAAATAAACTGATTCATTGTTTAAATTTTAAATGATTATCACATTGACTAACTTGGTACAGTTTTGATCACAAACTCTTCGAAAAAGCAGAGAAGGTTTTAAAATAAATAGCAGAAAATGGTATTCAAAATTTTCTTAAAGATTAAAGTCAAACTTTAATCAATTGGAAATTTTCTCTAAATACTATTAGATTCTCAAAATAGTATTTTTTCAACTTTTAATAAAAAAAATCGCATCAAGTTAAAAAAAAATCTGAATTTTTTTTCCTAAAAGGAAGAGAGAATTTTAATGTGCAATTCAGCTTCCTTAATTCAAAATTTTTCATTTCGAGAAGTGGTTATGTAAGTTGAAAATTATAAAAAGTTGAAAATTTAGATGTTAAAACGATGGTTTGCACTATAGATATAGTTTTTTTTTTGGCAAATTCAATAATTTCTTTTGTATCTAGCCCTAAGAAATTTATCGAGCAATATTTACAGAATTAATTAATACAATATGAATAGTAATAATACCATAGACGTTTTATTTCTAATTAAAAACTAACACTACATTTAATCGAACTTCTTTCTTTTTGTTCCCGAGAGTTCATAATAATAATTTAGATTTGAAATATTCTTCAGAATATATCCAATAAAGTATATTCGTTATGTATGTTTCATGCTATTTCAGCCGGGTTTTCCCTACTATATTACTTAAGCTCTTCTATTATTCTTTTTATGATATATTAATTTTTATAATTGAATGAATTATTTTATGACTGATTATTTTCTGATCTAATATTTTCCTATTCTTTTTTGTAGCATTTCATCAAATGAACATTCTCTGTAATATCTTATTATATTTTGTAAAACATTCTTTCAATTACTTGATGCATATTTAATGGTAACTCATAATGTTGAACTTTCAACACCTAGTGTGTAGAAAATTGTGAGTCATCATATTGCTAGTAAATAACGTAAAATGCATTTAAATGCTTTTCAAGGCTATAAAAAGAATTTTATGACATTAATCTACTTTTGAGTAAAATTCAGAGTTCCATAATATCAATTTTTAGTGTCTAAATTCGTTTGCATGAACTAATATTTATTTTTAAAAGAATTAGATTCTCATTAAGGATTATCCAATTGGTCTTAATTATATACCTCGTAACATTCTCTGAACCGTCAACTTGAGCTGTCAGTGAATAAGATTGTAAGTTCTGAATAAAAATGGGAAATTCATGGAAAAATTGCAAAAGTGTTTCATGTGTTTTCTTTCTTATTTACGTGATATGAATTTATAATGCAACTTCCTTTCCAGCAGTTGCAATGCCTTGAGGTTAAGAATGTCTAAGTTCACGCTTTCCTTTGGAACTCCCGCACATCGAGTGGGGGGAAAAAAGGTTCCCTCTAGTATAAAATTGACGAACTTCACCACGAAATACAGAGAAATGCAGAGAAAATTGTTTTACAGATATTCGAAACCTTTTAGCTCATTTTTCTGCATGACTTTGAGAGCATTATTAAAAAATAAAATAAAGAAGGTTTTAGATAAATTATATGTCTTATAGACTGATCGTTGAAATAACCATTTTTAGACAGTGGATCATCTAAAATTCAATTATTTTTCTACCTCTTCTTGCACAGTGTCTCACATTTTTCCCTTCACAACATAAATTCGGTGTTATACAGACAAACTCGTTGATATTACCTGACGCTCGAAATTACAATACTTTCAAGAATAACATTTTTAAGAAAAAAGAAATTTTGTATAAACTATTATAATACATATAATTCTTTTATTACACTAAACCATTTAATTGACTTTCCTTGGTTCTTGGTCACTTGAAGATGAGAGTTTATCATTTCTCTCAGTTTTAATAATATTAACTACTAATATCAGTAGTAGCATTAAGAATTATATTATATTATTAGAAATAACTACTTTAAATCAACCAAAAATATCTACAAAAAAAGATTCAGATTTTTTTTTTTTTTTTTTCCACAACGTTATACAGTTGATCATCTTCTTACAGTTATCGAATTTCCAAATCGTCTGCGCTAAATGTTTTTTAAAAAGTTAATAACGATTGTAGAAAAAAAATTGCTCATGAAAGAATCTGATATGATTGAAATAGTAAAGTTTTGAATTTTATGTTAGTTTAAAAATATTTCACTTGAAATAATTTCTCTTGAAGTTACCGAGCAAAAAAAAGCGAAATTTTGATTTATTTCTAAATAATTCAAAATTTAATTAACTTTTGCACTTTGAAAAGTAGATAGAATTTATTATCTATTCAGAAGCAAAAGAAAGAAAGAAAGAAAGAAAGAAACATGCAGATTGTAAATCAGCATATAATTTAAAATATGGAAATGTGAACGAACCTCTAAGCGATTTATTTTGGATTTTAACTAAAATTTAAGTGAAATTTTGATAATTCTCCTCTATAACTTTTGAAAATATTACTACACAAAAAATAATTTTCAAATCATTTTAATATTTTTAAAAAATTATCTTTTTAGTGATATTAATTTAATATTCTAGCAATTTTTTGATTTCTGACAATAAAATTTTTGAATCTAAATTTTAACAATAGATTCAATCGTTTTTTATCGTTAGTTTTAACAATAGATTCAATTGTTTTTTTTATCGTTAGTTTTAACAATAGATTCAAATCGTTTTAATAACTTAAATTTCTTTCTGCAATGAAAGACATCTAATCGTTTGTATTCTTTTCATTAATGAAAGCTAAAAGAGAAGAATTATATTTAATACTGCGCAGAAAAGGTAAAGCTAAAAATTAGTAGATAGATGAACCAGACATATACGTTTTTACTAACGTTGTGATATAATGGGAGTGGTTTTCATAAGAAAGCTTCATGGCACAATGGACAGAACATATATAAAGCAATTAGATATTTAATTATCCGTCACATAATACATAATAAGTGTTAATATTATGAAATTTACTTGTCAGATTTTAAGGAAAAATATGAATTCAAATATTAATTTCCTTTTTTATTTAATAAATCATATTTTTGTTTCTCAGTCTTGGATCCAGTTATTTAAACCGAATATAGCCAAACATTTAAAAGGAATATATAAATACTCTGCTTAAATAGTTTAGAATTTGTTTTAATAGATAATTTATTCAAAACTTTCATTAAATAAGCCTCATGTTACTTTCAGGGTACCTATTAATTAACGGTTAAAGAGCCATAACTCGCCAAATGTAACACCAAAACCAAATTGATTCAAAAACCAAAGTTCAAGCCCATGGTGAAACACTGTTCAAAGCGATATTAGAGGGAATGGCTAAACATTTTCCGTCAAAAAATCAAGAAAAAATAATAAACATTTTGTTGTTTATTTTCAAATTATCGTCAGCCAGCATCAATTCCACACGTTAATTTGTACGTACAATTTACAAAGAAAGAGCCAAAACTCTTACTTGAAAATCTAATAAGTATTTTGTTTGGTTGTATATTTACTGTTTGTTTTTGCCAACGAAATGCCTATATTTCACAATTAATTAATATTTTTTTAGATAAACAGCACCGTCAATTCAGTCGCATTCCATTCGATTTATTTTAACAGGTAATATATAATAAGGTATATACAACATATAATAAAATAATACACTTATAATAAGAAAAAAATTTAGAATTAGAAACTGAATTTCAATAATCGAGTGTAATCGTGGCGAAATTGATATTCTATTTTTGAACTGCTTTTTCTCATCCCTTCGAACATTTTCCATGACAACTTCTTGATCGAATGAAGAACCGACTTCGTATGTCAAATTATAATTTGATTTCTCTTCATATCGTAAATCATTCTTTCTTTGCAATTGAAAGACGGTAAAACTCGAAAGAATGCAAATTTCCCAGTTAGTAATGCTTATACCAATGGATTTCATTAAAAAAATGAACAAATAATGAAAAAGAAAGATTTAAAAAAATAAATTGAAAGAATGCAGAATTTCTTAATAATTGATTAAAGAATCTATTTGGTATTAAAAATTTATTAACAATCATGTTTCCTTCAACAAATAATATTGGAACACAATTATTTTTTAAATATTATTCGTTTCCACAATATGTAATTTACTTCAATCTTTAATAAAATTGATAAGAAATGCATGCAGACAGTAACGGATTTTAAGACTAGCCATCATCTTAAGGCCGTAAGGCTAAAGAAGGAGCACTGAAAGGATGATTAAAAAATAGTATTAGCCTAGTTGTAGAATAGATTAAGTTATTTGAAATACACATTTTCTGAATTATATAATTTTAGAGTTATACGTTGGTACACATTTAATAATTGAAATGACCAATAAAGCCTAAAAAAATATTTTATATAAACTTTTAGAATATTTTTTAAAGTGGGGTAAAATGATGAGGTAAAATGAACAGTCTACAGGAAATGTTCTACAATATAAGGAATATTCGACAATAATTGTCACATTTATTACTTTATTGGCAAGTTATTTCTTTTAGGTAATATTTTTTAACTAAATTCTACGATTTGATTACGTTTTTTTAAAATTATGAATTGAAATATTACTGCTTACATTTTCAACTCTGTCATAGAACCTTGAAGTGTACTTTATTCTCCCATTTTTGTCGTTAAAGTTCTTGCAATATTTATAATACATGGTTTATTCTTTTTCCTATGGAACCTACTTTTATACCTAAGGAAATTGCTTTCAAGTTATTATTTTTATTTTAGATCAATTTAAGCAAAGTGGGATAAAATGAATACAGCGTTAAGCATAGTTGCTGGAGTATACTTAGGTATTGGTTAGCATTTTCTCTGTTATTTTTTGAGAAACAGGTGACATATGCATATATTCTGATAAAATTCACACGCACGCACGCGCACACAAAAACACACACATATACACATTTTTAATGAACAACAACTCAGCTCCAAAACTTAAATACTTTTCCAAATTATTTAAATATTACAAAGTGCCATTTTTCTTCTCTGCAGCTATAAACTCGAAAAAGTACATTTTCTCATTTTATGCATATTTCAACATGCTAATTTCTTTGTCTTTATGTAGTTTTGCTGATCAATCAGATGTAATTTATTTTAAAATATATAGCCAAATTTTTGCACCTTGAATTGTTTTCACCTTTGAAAAAAAAGTGAAAGGAAGTTTTAAAGAAGTGGTTCCCGGAGAGTAGATTACAGAATGTTTCTAAAGATTCTCAAGCCTTTTCAAAAGAGCTGACTGAGAAATTCTTTTCACAAAATGCTGTACAGGATTTTCAAGGTTGTGAAACGTACCCAGTCAATAAAGCTGAAGATAATCGAATAGTTGTGTCACACAACACACCTCCTCTTGCTTCGAAGCAGGCAGTGGAAACTCCCTCAGTTTCAAAAGAAGGTAATGAAGTATCTGCTGAAGTATTTGAAGTTGCTTTAATGCCTTTGAAGAATTAAAATTAGTTATTTTTTCAACATTATCACCTCATGCATTGAGTGAAATAAAAATTGCACTGCAAAATTTAAAAGCAAACAGAAAACATATGCATGCGCCAACTGGTGAGATTTTGATTGCACATATGGTAACAGCTTATCTTCAAAAAGAGCATTCAGGGCATAAAATGAAGAAGGCATGCTATTCTCCAAAAACTACAATAGTGAAGAAAGAATGAAAACTGCAACTAATATAGCACCTCCTTTCAATGAAACGTCTTCTGGTTGTTAGATACTAGTAAAATACAATGACAAAAAATTACTGAACACTTTTGTTGTCAAATTTCGTAAGCAGAAAAGAGCCAAACATACTCGAACTTTAAAGGACAATACAAATAAATTTACATTCAAATATCTTGTTATCTTTCATTTCATTTTTTATATATATTAATTGTATTTTTCCCGTATTATTTAGACTTTATTTATGTATGTTTGCCTACATATGTTTGCATATATACTTTTATGCTTTTTTGTAATTGCATTTTGAATATTTTATTTTTATTTGATCATGCTTCTTCAATTGTTTTATATCATTTACTGTATGTTTCCGTTAGTATGTGAGTAATTTTGTTTTATTCTTTGTTTGTTTGTGTATTTTTATGTTTCCCCCATTTTTCTTTGCATTTGTGCCTGCTTCCTTTATATTTGAAATTTCTTTCACTACCAACTGTGTATTGACTTACGTTAGTACGCCTTGCGCTATACTTGTTGGCACACAAGGAATTTATACATCGGGAATAAAAAAAAAAATCTTATTATATCTTTTGTTGGAGAAAAATATATTTTCTTAAATAAGATGAAATTAAAAGTGAATAGATAATCCAAATATTCCATGAAACTATGTTCGTGGAATATACATTATCACTTTTATATTTAAATTCAATGCTGCTGACGTCCTGCCCTAGGGGTTGCGCGTCTTCTCCGTAATCTGAGCGTCCCGGGTTCGAGTCCTGGTTCCGGGATGGTTGTTCTTTGCCCTGTGTTCTATCTGTGAGGTTGTGAAACGCCTCCTCCCTGTAAAAATGGGTTGTGCAAGCGAATGTGTGAGTGTCCTTTTCGTATGAGCTAGAAGCCAGACCTCTGCCCTAGTGCACTCAGGGTCTTTACCTTCAGAAGCTGTCGCACTCCGTTGTAACGCGAACGTGACATTATTACCAATTCAAATGTTAAAATATCTCTGGGAATATGTTTAATAAAGGAAATGCTACCGATTTGCAGTTTAATTTAATGATCTAATAGAATTTTTATGAATCATTTTATTTTCCCCCTCTGTGATCATTTACTCTTTATTAATGTTAATTTTATCCCACATTATGGCGAAAAATGATAATGAAAAGAAGCCGAAAAAGTAGTTATATTTCTTTAAAAAGAAGCGAATAAAAATTGTAGCAATTATCAGAAAGTGTAATGTAAAATATCTTTCGAAAAAGTGAAAATACTTAATATAATTTATGAAGTTTTAGCTTTCCAAAGTTGCAAACCACCATTTTACCCACCTTACCCACCTTATAAAAGAATAACTTGTTACATTATATTACACTTGGCAAATCCTGTAAAGTAATAATTTTTAGTGTTTTTTCGAAATTTATTAATTTTTCATAATAATTAATCGCTTATATTTATTAGTAATAAAATAACTAACTAATAACTATAGTTGGTTTTGCAAGAATTTTTTAATTTTAATTATTTTTTCTCATGATATATATATTAAAAAAAAGGAAATAAAAAAATATATTTTTACAAAGCTATTAAAATAAAAAAATACCAAAATTATAAAAATCATTAACTTTTTGACTAAGTTGAAAAAGTTCTGAATTTTGAAACTATATTGGCCAGTTATTAAAAATTAGTCTAATTACTACGGAACTCAAAACGTGGAAGGGATTTGAACATTTTTTTTACAATACGAACACATGCAATCATTTATTTTTTAATACAGAATTATTATAAGATTTTTAAAATTCTTTTTTAAGTTATTGTAATCAAAAACATGACTCAAGGAGTTCAACAAATAAAAAAAAATTGTGATTGATCGGGAAAATAAATACCGTAATATTTCATTTCTTATTATAATATATTTTTTGTAATACATAAGAACATCAAACACTAGAAGTTGTAAATTAATTCATCGATTGATTTTTTTTTTTTTCGCTTTTTCCAATTTTTAAGCTCATTTACAACTTTTATAACGTTTATAAATATAACATAAATAAACATATAATTATAACATAATTAATATATAATATATTTTTTTATTTAAATTAGGATTTTAATTCAATAAAAATTTAGACAGATCTTGACATCTTTTGTGTGGAACTTATTCAGTTGCTGTAAATGTTTTGCTCTATATTTAATTAACTTTTTAAAATATATTAATATATTTGATACTAATTTCATTGTTATAAATGAAACCAAAATATTTTTATTATTGTTACTAATAAGCTGTTTTATTTCTGTTATTTTTAATAATCGATATATCTATATCTATACTTATAATAAAGCTCAATGTGTGTGTGTGTGTGTTGGCGCTCTACAGGCCAGACCATTCAACCTACAGCTACCAAATTTGGCACGTGTATACCTTGGAGGGCGGGAATGTGCACCTGGGGGTTATTTTTTCGAATTTTTAACTAAAATTTTATTTATTTAAAAATTAAGCGAAATTTTGACGTATTTCTGCTATAACTTCCGAAAATATTACCGCACAAAAAAGATTTTTACATGAAGTTAAAGATCAAAAATTTATCTTTTAAATGATACTAATGTTTTAATCTTAAAATTAAATTTCTATTTTTAATGAATTTTTAAATAAATATTTTAACTATGTTTTTCAATAATTTTTTTCGTAAAAAATAAAATGTAAAATTAAGCACGTTTCGCATTCATGGGAAAAAATTAGCTTTTTTCAAAGTGTTGCCATCATATTTATTAAAGCTCCAATTAAAAATAAATTAAATCTTTTTGGAAATGAAATCTTCAAAAATATAATTTTCGGCACGTGTTTGAAGGAAATGAAACAAATGTGAAATATTATTTTTTCTAAAAAATAAATTCAAGAAAAATTATTTTATGATCTTTTACACTCTCTATACACGGTGTTTATTTAGTCCCGGACCCATTTTGATGTTTAATGATTCATAAAATAATGAAGATATAAACAAACTTATGGCATTTATTGATGGAATAACTCATATATTTTCCTTTTCAGGTTTGAATATTTTTACTTTTGTAAATATCGTCTGCGCGTGTGGTGAATTTCAGATAATTTCATTTTCCAGTCTAAATATCTGTACTTTTCTAAATATCGTCTGCTTATTAATTGCATTTTTCTCTCTTTTATTTTTGGCAACTATTGAAATGTTATGTTTACTTTTGATGTGTTTGTTCTATGTAGTACTTTTGTATGTGATGTTTTATTCGAGCGGATATTAAGGAGAATGCATACACCATAAGAGAAAGCGCAGATTTTATGGTGGTCATAGAGTTAATTTCCAATTAACTAAATCACTGACTTTTAAGAGTTAATTTCCCATCACTTAAACTGACTGATTTATGAAAATTTGAATATCACTATTCAATAAAAAAAGGATAATTTTAGATTTTCCATCGATCGCTTCAAAGAAAATACGCCAATCAGCGCACAGGTTTCTCAAGATTAATTGGCCTAAGATTATGAAAATGTTGAGTTTTTCTAAATTTTTAACATTTAAAACTTCATAAATAATTCTTAGTTGATCATGGAAAATAGAAACATTCATTCATTTATTTAAAATTTGGTGTGTCTAGAATATTTATCATAATATGATACCTTACTGCATTAAATTTAGACTTCATAATTTTTGAAATATATTTATAGGCAGGAACAAAATATTATTATTGATTTCATTTCAATTCTTTTGAAAGCAAAACTAAAAACTGAATTTTATGCTGAATCTGTGAAATTTTTGTTGAATTATTTTTTGAGATATTACATAAATTATGAAAAATATTTTGTAGTTCACATAAGACTTAAATACCGAGCGATTCTGTTTGCAATACTCACATTCAATGATAATAATAATTAATAAATAACAATAAAGATGATAAATAAAATAACACGCTTGGTTTTATTAAAAATATCTTAATATTAATTGCAATTTCCTCATTTGCATTTTAAATTAAAGTTGAAGTTTTGCCGGAAATGACAACTAATTAGCAAAATATATATAGTAAATTGAACGAAACTGTCTAAACAGTATAAGTTTGGTATGACTATCAAAATTTGAAGATTAAAAATGTTTTGTTTGAGAATCCTTTAAGAGACCAGTTACTTAAAATATTTAATTGAAAATTGTAGCGAGCGGTAATACTGGCGAACCGGCTGGTTGCCAAAGGCGGCTAGTAAAAAATAGATTTAAAGATTTTTAGAAAGATCATTTTTAAGTGTTTTTATATTATTACACTTTCAGTTTGACGTTTTGTTTTGACACTGTAATACGTTAGATTATGTTTAGAGAATAAGATTTTTTCTATTGAATAATCCGCTGATATATTACATAAAACATGAAATATAACATGTAGTGCATAAAAAAAAATTAATGATGAATTTATTTTCCTATCTGTCTTTATACTTTTTACAAACGTGCTACGATTCAGCGTTTTACGAAATTGGCTAAAGTTAAATGACTTCCTACTTGAAATTAAACTTTAAATTTTAGATGAAGTGACAAAGAACTTGAGAAGCCTATAGCACAATGAATAGAATGGTATAATGCAAGTTATTATTTTACTATTAAGTAAATTGTATAACACCATTAAATTACTATTACATATTAAGTTACACCATTACTTATTTATTAAGTAACATTATTATTTATTACATAAGTGACTGAATAGTTATTAACATCATTAAGTTACTTATTAAGTTATTGTTACTATTTTATCTCTTTCTATAGTACAAGTTACTTGTACTAAAATAATACAAGTTACATGATCATCAAAATTTGAAATTTATAAATATTTTTCTTGGAAAACAATATGTACAAATGTTATGTTATGTACAAAACAATATGTTATGTACAAAAGATTTACTTAAACGATAATTTCGATGAACCAGTATGGTCGCGAAAGGCAATTAATAAATTATAAATTCGAAAAGGAAAAGAATTTCTTTTAAGTTAAAAAAAATCGATGGCACTATACGCAAAAGATTAAGAATTTGAATTAAGAAGACAGAAAATAAATAAAAATTGGCGGAAACTTGCAATTTTATTTTTATCGTTTTATTACCAAAATGTATGTTTATATTCAACTAAAATAGTGTTATTAAATGTATTGTTCAATAAAATTTGAAGAGTTAAGAGGGAAAAAAGTACATTTTAATGATTTTTTTCAAAATGGTATTGTAATTAGATTTAAATATCATCAAAATGTTTCCGATGTCTTAATTTTTGAAAAAATTAAATGAAATTGATAATAAAGGTTTTAGTCAAACATTAAACGAAAATAGGGTATGCATTTTATGTTTCGAGTTTTTTTTTAGTTCGTTTAAAATCACTTTTAATTCAGATAAACCTAAAATTCCTATAAAATTCAGTAAGTACATAAAAATATTTCTTAAAAATTAGCATTTTATTGGAATTACAAAATTATAAACAGTTTTGTTCAAAATAAATTTATATTGGGTAATAAGAAAAAAAATAATTGAAAAAATTTAAAATTAAGTCAATTGGAATACTTTGAAATTTTTTTAAAAATTATATATATTTTAATTTTTTTAAATAATAGATTTTATTTTAAAAAGTTTCAATAAGGAATTTCACATGTTTATATTTTAATACATATACATAAAAAAATTTCATAATCCTGATTGAATAATTCTAAAAGTGTTTAATGGAGTCCACTGTCCCCTTAGCACGATTCATTTGAAATATAACAACCATGCAGCAATTCCCTCAATTTCATTAAGTATTTCCCCAATTTCAACCCTTTGACGGGAAATAAGATCGGCTTGCAATTTCTTCTCCTTTGCGGGTTGCAAAAAGACGGGAGAAATGGGGGAACTAATTCTCTCCAGGTGTTCACATTATTTTCGGCCGTGTCAGGGTGGGGGGCTGAGAGTTAAAAAATAGAAAAACAAGGGGAGGGGGAGGCAGCGCGGTCGAAAAAATATCTGATTTCTAAGATTTATACCTCCCTCAATCTTTCGTCCGCTTAGAACTATTTATATCGCGCGTGAAAAGTAAGAATAAAAGAAAAAAAAAACTTTGTAGGCAGGCGTTTTTTAAGGACTATAAAAATACCAGAAAACAGCATTAAAAATTAAGTAAAGAAAAACAAAAATTAATTCGAATTTTCTGTTAACTTACGAATGTTTTATTTATACTTGTGTGTCAGAAGCGGCTCGGTCTGTAGGATGCTGCAACTATATGTTCTAGAATACTATTTGGAGACAATTTTGGCATAGCTTTCTGCTCATCTCTATCTCAACCAATAATAAAGATGTGTGTGTCTTCATATGTGTGATCTACATGTATGACAATTTGATCATGAACTATTAAGAGATCAGAGCAATTAAACTTGGCACTATATACTTTGGAGAATTGGAATCTGCATCTCGAAAAAGGGTTTTCAAAAAATTCTCATTAATTAAATATTAAGCAAAATTTCAGGCATTTTTCGAAATAAGAAAGTATCACAGCACAAAAACGATTTTTGCATTATCTTTAAATACAAAAATTATCATTTCAGTGAAGCCAAATTTTACCCGCATAATTTCATTTCAATTAGAAAAAATATTTTAGTTATACTTACGGAAAAATATTTAATTGTTAAAGTAAAATTCACATATTTTTCATTATTGTAACCAATATTTCATCCTTGATTATTTTTCTTCATTGTTGATGATCAAGATATGGCTTAACTTTTCAGGTTAGGTAGATTTCAGTAAAGGCAATTTTGGAAATTTTGTTGTATTTGCAACTAAGGCTCGATTTCAGAGCCAAGCAATGGTTGAAAATTTTTAAAGTGCCCTTATTTTTTTTTTAATACTTCTGCTCTTTCTTGTGATAAAACTGCTTGTATAAAGATTCAACCAGAAAATTTGAGAAAAGCATAGCAGAATGAACAGAAAAGTGCAATACTTCTAAAATAACACGAGTTATTTATTTATCAAAATTTGAAGTTTAAAAACATTTTGCTGAGGAAAACAATAAATAATAGTCACACAAAATATTCAATCGATGAACTAACTCGTCGCCAAAGGCAGTTAGTTTTAAATAATTTTGAAATGCTTTATTTTTTGTTTGTTGACCTGATAATAGTTATTTTTAATTAAAAGGGTGTTAATCTTTTAAGAATTTAAGATTAACCTTTTTACTTGTCTTTGTTATATATGGTCTATGATGATTTAGATAATTGGAATTGACTGCCTGAATTTAATTAAATAAATGCATTGAAAACCATCAATAGAATTAAATACCTGTAACGAGATAAAAATATATATCTGTAAAAATAAGAATTACTTAATATGAAATATTTTCTATTAGTTTTATTTTGTATGAAAATATTAATAGTATTCTCCTTAATGTTCGTATGTCTATCATTTTATACGAAGATGCATGCAAACGAATAGGCGTACAGAAAGAATTTCTTTCGATAGATTTCGGTAAAAATTCAAAACATACTCTCAAAATTGTTGTTAAGATTACAATGAATTTCATGCCCCTTTCCACTTCGTTTTCCATCTGAGGATGAAAGTATCGATTGTTGAAATATTTAGATATTACATGCTAAACTAAATAAATAAATGATCAAAATTATAAGCTGAAAGAATGTAAGATGCTACAGTTCTCAACCTCCCTCTCTGTATATATATATATGCAAAACATACATTTTAGGGCAGATTCATGGCCAGTTTTATGTCATCCCAGGAGGCATATTTTATGTACAAGAAGCAATGACGAATTAACGTCCGTTCACAAGCGATACAAGAATATGAGAGCGAAAAGAGAGAGTCAGAAATGTTTTTCCCGATGATTATATACTATGAGATTCTGATAGGGATTTCTTTACACGTGTCGATTTAGGTAAAGGAATTATAGGTACCTTTTAAAAGAATTCGCTTAGCTTGACAGAATTTTATCCCTTCACTTGGAGTGTGGGAACCTGTCGATTTCAGCAATTTTAGAGCTCGTGTAATATTAATTAAATAAAAAAAAGATTGAATTGGATCTGGAAATAAGAGAACATTTTAGAATTAAGTCTATATGAGTTACATTAAGATAAAAATTAGGAAATCAATTAGGATTCAAACTAAATTTAAAAATATCATTACATATGTGTGTGTGTGTGCGCGCGCGCGTGCGTGAGTGAATGTATGTGTGTGCGTTTGTGTGAGTGAGTGAGTTTGTGCGTGCGTGCGCGCTTGTGTGTGTGTACGGATTTCCCACGTCTATCGATATGTAATAATTTTGACTTGCGATAATAACTTTAACTGTCCAAATAATTCTTTAGTTATTATTCCAGTATCACTCAGAAAACTTGAAACTCTCTTTCTCAATTGTAAAAACGCCGCGATTTGCTTTCTCGTATAAGAAGTATAAAGTAAGCATTGTAATCTACGCATGCTCGATACATTTAGCTTTCTTTTGCGTCTCGTAAATTACAAAGATATTAAATAAAATTTTTCTTTAACTTTCAACAATGAAAAAAAATCACGCGTTTGAGATAGTTTATGGAACAATGAAAACGGTTTGAACTTTAGTTCAACAATTGTTGGAATTTTTAAAAAAAAAACCATTTTTAAAAAATTGACAAAATTTAGCACAAATTTCCCACGATTATTAATTTGGCACCATTAAAAAGACTTTTTTTTAAAGTTTTGAAACGGTGAAAAATATATTTTTGTGCGATAGTATTCTCGGAAGTTATGGTGGAAAAACACAAAACTTCAGGATTAATTTTTGATTAATTCAAATTTTAATTAAAAATTAAAAAAACGCTCCGATGTGCACATCTCTGCATGCATGTGCCAAATTTGGTAATTCTAGGCCAAATGGTCTGGCTTGTAGAGAGCCAACACACCCACATTCGTCTTTATTATTAGTGTCTCAAGAATATTTTGTTAAATACATTTCACAGGGCAGAAGACCTATGTAAAAATTTTAAATTTGCAGTTAATCAGAGCATTTATTGACTCAAGTTACATAAAATATAATTTTTTACTTCATTTAGACCATTCTGTTAAGGGATGTAAATCTGTTACCATAGGTTTACAAATTAGCTGTTGGGCCCTAATTAGTGTGGATACCCTGTATATACATGTTAAATCATGTTATCACCATGGTATTAAACCATCTTTGCTTTGAATAAAACCGATTTATTGAATTAATAGTATATATAATATAAGGTCACGAAAAAACTTTTTATTGCATTTATTTATAGAAAATATTGTATTTCACATTTATTTCATTTTATACAGATACGTGCTAAGAATTACGATTTTCCACATTTAATTTGCAATGATAGTTAATTTAATTTTTTAATTTGAGCTCTTGTCATTGGATGGCACCATGCTGATAAAAGCTAATTTATTTTCCTCATGTACGTGTAACGTGCTCGTGGAGGTTAAATTTTATTTTTAATTTGTGCAAAATAAATTGTTGAAAAATATAGTTAAAATATTTTTTAATTCATTAAAACAGAAACATAATTTATACATTAAAACATTGATATAATTTTTAAAAAAATATTTTTTGAACTTTAAGATGATGTAAAAACGATTTTTGTACTACAGTATTTTCGGAAGTAATCGTAGAAAGATGCCAAAATTTCACTTAATTTTTGAATAATAAAAATTTTAATTAAATTTTCTAAAAAAATTGCCCCGAGATGCACATTAATTACCATCTTCCAAAGTATGTATGTGACAAGTTTGATAGCTCATCTCTTGGCCTGTAAAGTGCCGCCACCACCACCCGGCTCCCCTACACACAGACATTCATTTTTAATATAAGTAAAAATAAATAAAGAAATGATTATATATATATATATATAGTTATTGAAAAGAAAAATATTATTTAAATCTGGTAAATAATTAATTATCTCACCATAAAAAAGATATTTAGTTTTATACACACACATATGTGTGTATGTGTCATCCTCTAGAAAGTAAGATTCTACTATCGTACGAGAAGAAAAAAAGTCCCAATTTAAGCTCAAGATTAGTTTATTTTTAGTTAACCGAACACTTGGTGGTTTCGTAGTATAGTTTCAACTTCAATACCAGATGAGTGCGATTCCACGAGTCGATTCCAAGGATGATAGATACCAGTAGTATACGTACACTCAATCTAGAAATGCGGTTTACAAATTCGATTACGCGGGAGATAATGAGCAGCGTGTTTTTTCCACTTAACTCCAAAAAATGACTCCAAAATACACTTTCGGTCTTATGATGTTTTTATATTAGTTACATCCTAGATGTTTATAGCTATGTATGTAGGTACATATTCCTTATTTATTATTAAGTTATAATAAATATTGTACATCTACGCTACTAGATGGACCGCAACACCTTGAAAAAAATTAGAAGTAACCCGTACTCTGAAAAAGTCAACCCATCCCTGCATAATAACATAATTCTGATCGTAAAGAACAAGTGAAGAAATGAATTAATACCATTATCAATATAGATGATGTGAATAAGGTATTATTGATATAAAATATAAGGCATAACTGAAATATGAAAAGCTCAATGATAATTTTTTTTACCAAATATTTCTTTTGGATTCATTTCTTTCTTCCTGTTTTGAATCATATATTTCTTCATATTCTGAGACCTATAGTGCTGAGAATTAGCACTTACGTACGGCTGCTGCTCTAAACAAGAATACTTTAATTTTATTTATTCAGTGACTTCTGAAAGATTTTGAGTGAGATGCAAATTTTATTATTGAAATAAATGATTCCCATGTTGTAAATGTCACTTCTTTGAGTACAAAATTTTTTCTGATTTTTGGAATTGAAATTCCACAAATATACATCCAGCTAATACATAAAACCCCTATTCTGAAAATTGTTGTTATAAATGCACTCTAATGAACAAATGGATGTCATAAGCATAGAATATATTTTAAACTCAAGTTTTTCATAATTCTAACGCTTACTGGAAAAAAATAAAAATTTATCAAAACTCATTATAGATTTATGTCATTTTTTACGTAAATAACATGTAGATATTTCAATAAAAGTTATTTAAAATTCCAAAGCATATCAAAAGGGAATTATGCATCAAATAACATAATTTTTAATATAAGTTAATTAAAAATTTTTAAAAAAGCTTCGAATTAAAAGAAAGTAATTGGGTGAAAAAAATAAATTGACCATACAAAAAAAAAAAAAAAACCTTAAAAGATATGAAATTCCAAAACAAGAAGATGGTAAATGCGATTAAAATTACTACAGGAATTTAGTTCAAAATATGACACGGATCAGAGCCGCCGTTATAAATAATTGTACTAATAGAAAATGTTCCTTATTGTTTCACCTGTTCCATGAGTGTTTAACTCGTCACAAACTAAAATGCGTGGTCGTTCGCTGGATAAAAGATTTCCCGCCTTCGAACATTGTGCGGGCGGCGGTGTCTGGCAAGGGTTACACCCTGAGTTTTGAATCATCGCACTTCAGCTCATTTGATATTACACACCGCAAAAATGAAACAGTTATTCGCTATTTGTTATTTTATGGAAGTTGAATCAGCATATTAGTTAAAATCAGCAGGATTTCAGTTTAGTTCGATTAAATCTAAATTTGAGGAGTGTTTTGGCTATTTATATCAATGTTTTTAACCAGGATAAGATGATAAGGACTGCATCTTCTCATTATCCTTCTCGTCAAATATGGAGTGGATTGTATTTCCATTCCACATTTATAATACTGTTCATTTCAGTATCCCTAGATTAACATTTTCGACGATTGTACCTTGCTAAGGGGTGAGATGCGGATGGATGAGAGCATTTTCGTTCTTTATCATTTGACTTTGATTTCCGCCACATTGGAGGCTTTTTCGTTCTGTCCCCCTCCCCCTCGTGTATACAAGAGTCGTTTCTGATGGTACTATTGTATTAAAACTCAAAATTGCGTATTCTTTGAATATATTCCTAATTCAAGCGCCAAAAAACTTTCAGAGCTTAGTTTCATTAACGTTCCGTTTTAAAGCAACACTTTTGGGATGGACCTCGTAATTTTGAACCGCGGTCAGATGATGATAACGATGCATGAGCTGATACCCCATCTCCAAACTTCTACATCCCACCAGTAGGAGGACGTTTGGCTCCGATGGATTTAACGTACGCTTACCCGCTTACAAGATGGTTTTTCGGTGAAATCGTACCTCGAACTTGAAATCCTCCGGTTCTTTACCACCAGGCCACCGCGGCCCACTTTCAAAATTGTAACAGAGTTCAATAATGTTTGAGCAAACTGTTTTCACTCTATTTTAAAATTTAAAAAATAGTTTGAGTGATTTCAATTTTCTTGCAGTATATTTCCATCTATTATACATAAGCTTTACTACAATACCTTCCACTGTTTTAATTGCTATATTTATACTTACGTGAGTTGTAAGGATATCAAATAATTTTTTTGTGTGCATCCAAGCTATAGTTGATATTTAAATCCTTATCAAGCTACGATGTTTCGGATTAAAGGTTCTAATCTCTTAAAAAATTTTAATGGCTTCAAATATTATTACTAAAGATGTTTCTTTAGATAATGCATAAATGTCATACTTTTTGTAAGATTTAAACCAACTGGGTAAGGATTCCTCGTTGCCACCTATAAAAGAGGAAATTTTCAGGAAAATGTAAGTTTCTTATTTAGAAATCTTTTTGTTTCTCTGTTTGCATATAATCGATTAAATTTGATGATTTAATTTACGACGATCATTTCCTCTTACACGATAAATACTCTTCAAATTGCTTTCAAACTTTAATGATTTAATATTTTCATTTAATTAAGCTGCTAAAAAAGCGAAGTCTGAGGAACTTTACTGACTAACTTGAAACCATTCAGTTTTGAATATCTTTTTTCCTTCCTCCCTAGTTTCGATATTTCGTTTTGAAATTTTCTTATATCAAGTTATTTGCCTTATTAGGCATATTTTTCTCAAAAGAAGCAAAGTATAAGTCTGCGCTAGGTTTACCAAAAATTACAAAATCAAATAAAATGTGATTGTTCGAATGTAGTGGCCGCTTGATTTCACATAATAAGGCATTAAAAATATCTGATACTTTGCTCATTCTTAAACACTTTTATTATAAACACTTTCAAAACAAATTGAATCTCAAACCAAATTTATTTTGTTCCACGACGATCTGAACTTTGTGCTTTACATTTTCTAAGTGTTATCTCTCAGCTTGTATGGTTAAGATAACTATTATGAATTTTAAAAAAAAATCAATGGCATTCAAATTTTTTTGTCAGAAACATCGAAACATGATAATGTTGTTGCTGTTGTGACTTATGACACTTCACGAGCTCGCTGACAGTCATCTGTCAGTGATTTAAGCCGAATGAGCGTCTCTTGTTTTTTTAGTAGCGCCAATTGGGGCCAGGAGCACGACTTAACTACTTATATGTCACAACCCTTTTTACGGGGCGGACTTTCGACGGGGTTTGAACTCGTAACCCAAGAGATACGAATCCAACGCTCTACCAACCAGGCTATCCCGGCTTTGGCATGGTAACTTTAGACATGGTTTTATTATCTTTATTTTATTTTTAGAATTCGCTCTTAATTATTTTGCAACGACAACACATAAGCACACAAAAAATGCGTTTAACCTTGCGCACTCTAATGTCTTCTCTCAATCATCATTCAAGTTAGGGCATCATTTTGACATTTTCTACAGAATATCTACAGAATGGTTAAACAATAATTTTTTTAGGGGAACTCAACTTAAAACAATATATATATTCCTCGGAGTAATAAACAAGTCCAGGTATTAAGTGAATAATTATGCATAGAATTACTTTTCCGAGTGCAAAGATAAAAATTAATTGATCGAATTCCAACCACGAGTTTTTTCCAAAGTTTGTAATTCTTTTATTTAAAATATTATCCAAGTTCTAGAAGATTATAGATCTTTCTTAAATATTCAAACTGGATTATTCTCGAGCATTCAGTATGTGTAATAAAATTGAGTTCCTCCAATTATGGGTAAGTTTTCAGTCTCGTACTATTGTGAGTTTCTTCATTCTAATCCAATTGTTTGTTTAAACTAACTGCGTAGTACTTTTCATGATAATATCATTTCAACGCAAGTGAGTATAAAAACAATAATTAAAATAATGGAAAGTATTGTTTTAAAACATTTCTAAAAATGTTTAATAGAATTAGATGAAAAAGTTGTACATAAATAATATTGGTACCTCTAAAATTCTTAATTTATGACTTTTAATGTAGTATGCAAATGATTTGGAGTTATATCTTCCGAAATTATTGTGGTAAAATATTAATATATTTGATTGACTTGATTAATTTTTAAATGAAAGCTTAATCACGGTTTTGGTTAATCCATTTACTTAGCATCTAATATTCAAGAAGTAACTACGATCTAAACTGGAAAGTTCTTGGTCCAACGATTTACACTGTCGATCGTTTTGAACGAATTCTTTATCACGTTTAACATATGATACAGTTTCCAGATAGTACGTCAGTCTATAAGCATTATCATGTTAAAAGTTGCAAGCTTATTTTTTACAAATTTAATTCAAATATTGATTACGTAACTGTTAATTTCTCTTCTGATTTATTCAGAAAACATCATATGTTAAAACTATTTTAGTTGCTATTATTAATAAAATAGTATTTTTTAAATATAATTTTGTATAAAAATATAACTAGGCTTCAAGAGTTGCCAAAAAAATGCCATGTTTGAGAATAGTTTCTTTAATGAAAAAAATAAAGAATTAACATATATTTTAATTTTTTTTTTGCTGTGTGTAAAATTAATTCGCTACTAAACTTTCAAACTGAATTACAGAGAAACAGTACATTGCTTTTCCTTTATCTAAGCCGCTTAGAGATATTTATATATCTTTCTTATACCTATAAGATTTGTTAATTATTTTAAATTAATAATAAATTTAAAAAATTCTATTCGTTGAGAAAGATTACTTTTCTGATTAAGCAATGATAAATTGCAAACGATTATTTTAAAAGCGAATATTATTTTTTTCTTGTAATGTTTTTATGATTCGATAAATGTAAACATATTTAACACATTTCTTTTCTAATCTTATGTTTTTAATTGTTAACCTTATTTTCTATAAATGATTTTAAACTGCTTCATGAAAAGAAGCGGGAAAAACCATATTTTAAAGAGAAGTGCTTTCATTGTTTACGAACTCCACCCAGACTAATTGTAAAGACTGACACGGATATGAAATGACTCATAAACTAATTGGGTAATATAAAATAAATTCCATACATTCTTTTCTCAATATAGCTTTGTCTTTGTAATTGCCAATAATAATAATAATAATTTTTTTCAAATAAATAATTTTTATTGATTTAACAACAAAAAAAAATGACAGTATTAGCAAAATACAAATTATGTTCCGATTTCTAACTAAATTCTGATTTGTAAACTAACTCTTTCATATTGCCCATCATTAAGATCTAACTTGAATTGCAATTTCCACGCAAATGGTTTGTTTAGAAACTTAAAAAAAAATTTAGTAAAATTCTGTGAGGTACATTTTCAATTTCAATAAATTAGAATTTTAGTATACCGTGGTAAGTAATAATAAAGTGTAGCAATAGTTATTCGCATTATACGAAATTCACAGATTCACTAAGATCAAGCCACAGAGAAGGCTGTGGATCAAACTATTGTTGCTACACATCCCAACTTTATAATTTCAATTAACTAAAATCAAAGATGTGAGAGCTTCTGTGAATGTGCTCAAACAAAAATTGTCAAGCTCAGAGGCATGCAAGTTTTAAAATTTTTATTTAACTCAATTTATGTTTCTTTTGAATTTTTTAAGGCTAAAATTTCGTTGCATTTTAAAAAAGTTAAAGTTTTCATATCAACCGAACTTCAAAGTGTATCAGATAATATACAGTGGCTCCCAAAAGTGTTCGTACACCAACAAGAATCAATTAAAAACCTCATTATTTACCATTATATATTCTTATTTTTACATGAAAATTTTTTCATAGCATATTTTTACAGTTCTTAATAAAGTAGTGAAGAATAAATTTTAATTTCGATGCAAATTATTTTTTTAAAAATGACAATAAATAAAATTGCACAAAAATAGGACACAAAAGTGATCATACACTTTAAAAAAACATCACTAAATATGAAATTTTCTAAATTTTTATATATGTTTAGTATTTAGTGGGATATCCTTTATTCTTTATAACAGCTTTTAAACGTTTAGACATAGATTTAACTAAACGGTCGGTTACTTCTGCACCGATCTTGTTCCATTCTTCGATCATTACTGCTTTCAGTTGAATTTTCGATTTAATGTCGTGACTTCTTATTCGCACCTCTAATTCTTTCCAAATATGTTCTATAGGCTTTAAATACGGTGATTGAGCTGGTGTTTTAAAGGTTTGAGGGCAATGATAGACGCAAAAAAGACGAACATTCATGGCCGTGTGCTTAGGATCGTTGTCTTGGTAATACACAAAGTTGTTTAAAATGCCCAATTTTTGTGCTGACACTTTTAAATTATTATTGAGAATATTTATATAAACTCTATGATCCATTATACCATCAATGAATACTAAATTGCCTACTCCAGCAGCTGACATACACCCCCAAACTATGACACCTCCACCGCCATGTTTTACTGTTCCAACTAAATTCTTGAGATTAAGTTCTTCGTTTTTTTTTTTTTTTTTTTTCCTCCATACAATGATTCTCCCATCCGACCCAAAGATGTTAAACTTACTTTCATCTGCAAATAAGACATGATTCCAATAGCTCTCTGGCTGGTTTATCACAGATTTGGCAAATTTAAGCCTAGCAATTCTGTTCTGACTTACAAAGAATTTTCTTCTTTGTGTTACAAAAATAGTGGAATATATTTTAATTAATTTTTATTCAGAAATTTATAGCATTTTTTGCAGGTAAAAATGTGTATTTCTAATAGCAGGTAAATTATAGCAGGTAAAAATGTGTATTTCTAAGCAATTTTTAAAAAAATAATTAGAATTAAACAAAGTTTTTTTTTGGGGGGGGGGGATAAGCTTCTGAAAATATTATAACACAAAATTGAACTTCAATTACTTTAAACTATTACTTTACAATTTCCTTAGAATTTTTGTATCATCTCAATGTCACAAAATTATCTTTCCAATTATACTAATCTTTTACCATATTATTTTTCTATATTTATTATTCTAATAATAATTTTTTGTCATATATTTTTCATATTTTTTCATATTATTTTTCTATCCATTTTTGAAAATATTTTAAAATATTAATATTTTCCTTCCTTTCACACTGATATTTTATTAATATTTTAATACATTTCATTTTTGAAATATATTAAGTCAAGTAGTTTTTAATTTATTTCATACTAGCCGCCTTTGGCGACCAGCCGGTTCACCAGTATTACTGCTCGCTACAATTTTCAATTAAATATTTCATATAACTTGTTTCTTAATATCTTCTCAAACAAAACATTTTAAATCTTCAAATTTTGATAGTCATACCAAACTTATACTGTTGTTTAGATCGTTTCGTTCAATTTACTATATATATTTTCCTAATTTGTTATCATTTCTGGTAAAACTTCAACTTTAATTTAAAGTGGAAATGCTGAAATTGCAATTAATGTAAAGATATTTTTTAATGAAACCAAGCGTTTTATTTTATTTATCATTTTTATCGTTATTTATTTATTATTATTATTATTATTATTGAATATGAGTACTGCAAACAGAATCGCTCGGTATTTAAGTCATATGTGAACTACAAAATATTTTTCATAATTTATGTAATATCTCAAAGAATAATTCAACAAAAATTTCTCAGATTCAGCATAAAATTCAGTTTTTAGTTTTGCTTGCAAAAGGATTGAAATGAAATCAATAATAATATTTTGTTCCGGCATATAAAAATATTTCAGAAATTATGGTCTAAATTTAATGCACTAACGTATCATATTCTGAGAAATATTCTGGACACACCAAATTTTAAATAAATGAATGAATGTTTCTATTTTCCACGATCAACTAAGACTTATTTAAGAAGTGTTGAATGTTAAAAATTTAGAAAAACTCAACATTTTCATAATCTTAGGCCAATTAATCTTGAGAAACCTGCGCGCTGATTGGCGTATTTTCTTTGAAACGATCGATGGAAAATCTAAAATTATCTTTTTTTATTGAATAGTGATATTCAAATTTTCATAAATCAGTCAGTTTAAGTGATTGATTTAGTTGATTGAAAACTAACTCTTTTTATTTAAAATATTAGTGTTTCAAGAACATTTTGTTAAACCTGATTTCCACAGCAGAAGCTTTATGTAAAATCAAAAATTCGTTATTTATTAGAGCATTTATTGAATCAAGTTACATAAAATATAATCATTTTCCATTCAGACCATTTTAGCAGATCTGTGTCTATTTCTAAAGGTTTACAAATTAGCTGTATGGCCCTAATTTGAATAGATATCCTGTTCATATTAAACAAAACTTGCCTTAAAATATAACATTTATTGGATTAATAGTATAAATAGTGTAAAAGATCATAAAATAATTTTTCTTAAGTTTATTTTTTAGAAAAAATAATATTTCATATTAGTCTCATTTCCTACAGACACGTGCTGAAAATTATATTTTTGTAGATTTTATTTCCAAAAAGATTTAATTTATTTTTAATTGGAGCTTTAATCAATGTGATGGCAAAACTTTGAAAAAAGCTAATTTTCCCCCATGAATGCGAAACGTGCTCTTACAGCTTAAATTTTATTTTTATTTTGTACGAAAAAAATTATTGAAAAATATAGTTAAAATATTTATTTAAAAATTAATTAAAAATAGAAAATTTATTTTAAGGTTAAAATATTGGTATCATTTAAAAGATAAATGTTTGATCTTTAACTTGATGTAAAAATCTTTTTTGTGCGATAATAGTTTCGAAAGTTATAGCAAAACACGCCAAAATTTCGCTTAATTTTTAAATAAATTAAATTATAATTCATAATTCGAAAAAATAACCTCGAGGTGCACATTCCCGGGCTCCATGGTATACACGTGCCAAATTTGGTAACTGTAGGTTTAATGGTCCATCCTGTAGAGCGCCAACACACACACACACACAAATTGAGCTTTATTATAAGTATAGATAGATTTGAAATATATTATTATTCAAGTAGTTTTTATTGTTGCTATTAGTTTTTTTATTCCGACTTTCTTTTCTGTGATCAAAATATAAAGATTAGTCTTATTATTTCGTATTATGTAAGTTTCAATATAAGGGAAGCTTTTAATAAAAGTTTCGAAATTTTATTGCAAAGCATTAAAATAAATATTTAGCTTTAATTTAAAAATCAAACAATAGTAAAAAATTTTTACAGTTTGCTTATTTTTAAATATTGCTGTTGACATAGTGATAGGAAAAAATTAAGGAAATGCAGAGCACAATGAACTGAAAATATATAATAAAATATTAATAAAAATATTTAATGGAAATTCTTACTAAGCAATAAACCCGACGTAATAACTAGTTGTCAAAGACGGCTAGTAAAAAATAAATAAACAATAAGTAATTTTAAAAAATAACGTAATGATAACTGAAATAAAAATTTCTCATAATCTTGAAAATAATAATTTTTTAATAAATAAGTAATTCTAATAAACAGCAGACATTTCTTTAAATATATTTGTTATAAAATAAACAGTATATGATCTTTTAATGTATTCAATAAATTTTAAGAAAGCAAGATTTTTCTTCTTTCTTTTTTTATGTATTATACAGCAGTACAATGAATTAAGAATATTGAAAATTCATTCATTAATAATAATTAGGGACAATGGCTACAGACTCTTCGGCTGACAAAACCAATTTAGAAATAAGAGCAATTTCTAAGAAAAAAATTCACATTCTCCAGAATTAAAATTAAAAACTTTCGAATCTACTAAATTCCACAGCATTAATAAAGCTGAATTGAAACCACCACATTTTAGTCCAGATTCATATAAACAGGAGAAAGTAAAATTGATTTTTCCCAAATACAAATGTGAATTAAAATCGAGCTTAAATGCTGTAATTGTTTATGATAAAATGTCAGCATAAATCTATAGAACTTAAAGTTTATTTTAAATAATATTTGCAGGTTTGCCTTTTATTTGTAAACTGTGACAAATGTGATAGACATGCATGAAGACATAATTGTATGTAGATCTTCTATTGCATAGAGTGTTGGATCTAAAGCTAGTTAAAAAGTTTATCAAAATTCCAAGTAAGATTCTAACTAAAAATTAATGAAATTCCTAATGTTTTTCCTCCATAACTTCAGAATGCACTGCTAGATAAAAATTATTTTTATTCCACTTTAAATACAATCAAACTTTTCAATGGTACCGATTTTACTCTAAAGAATTTAAATAATATTCAAAATTATTTTTTAGCATATTATCCACGATATTTCTCATTGTTTAATTACAGTCAACGCTCCTATAACGCGGTATTCTCAGAACGCGGTTTCCATATAACGCGGAGCTGAAATTGCGACAGCCCTCCTATAACGCGGTACTCTTACAGCACGGTTTCCGTTCAACAACGTCCCATCAGTTCTTTCCGTGCACCCAATGAATGGTTTTAACTGTATATGTTTATATAAACATTCAAGCTTATTTCTTAGCCGTTTACGGCATCGGTTTTAGTCGTCTCAGAGCTCTTTCACAGTACGTCTCGTTGGTGACCAATTCTTTCTAAAATTTTGTCTGCACCGTCCGTTCGTTTAGCCTTTTGCTGCTTAATTTGTGGTTTATAATTGGACAACATTACACAATACTGTAAGTAATATTCTTCAATTGTTCTAATATAATAATAATAAAGTAATTATTAACTTTAGATTTGCATCATGTCAAACACAAAAGAAACAAGGAAAGGATTAAAAAGAAAGTTTATATCGCTGGTCTTTTGTATTTATTGGTCTCCATATAACGCGGTACGAATGATGTGATTTGTATTAATTCTGAGTTTCTTATAGCGCGGTTTCCATAGAACGCGCTACGAATTAGCCTGGTTTGTACGGTTAAATCCGAGTTTCTTATAGCGCGGTTTCCATATAACGCGGTACACACTCACCGCGTTATGGGAGGGTTGACTGTATTTCTAATATACTCGCATGCTTGCAACGGTACGAAATACTGTTTTTGTGTGCGCATGTTATCGCTTTTATATAGCTAAGAATAATTATTTTAAAAATATAAAGATCTTGAATAAAGCCCAAAACATTATCATGTTACTATGTTTCAGATTCGAAATTCAAATCTTCTCTAAACTGAATTCCTAATTAGGATAAATTTCTATTTCTTGCAACACTTTCAAAAGTAAAAATCTTTTATGATACATTTTAATATTGAAAGAGTGAATTAAAATAATAAAATTTCTTGGTTTCTTGAAAACTTCTTTAATGCTTTACATTCAATACAATAAATCTATGTCATAAAATTTTCTCTTAACGAATCGTTCGTTAATGATTTCGATTCGTGCAAAGCAATACTTTCACGATGCCCTTAAATGTGCAGATTTAGGTGGATTGTGAAAAACTTGTCTATCTTCAAAATAATAAATAAATAAATAAAAGATATTGCTTGGAAAACATGCAGAAGCTGTTAGATGATATGTGTGTTTGTCCTAGATTTCGTATTTGTTAAACAATAAAATTTTCTCTCAAATTATTTCGGTTAAATTTATCGTTTGCACTTTCTTCATTCATAAACTTTAATTTTCAGTTGTCGTTTGCATCTGGCAATGCGAATAAAATCAGATATATGTTGTTTTCTTTCGAATTTCTTTCTTCTGTATTCTTGATTGAACGAACATTAGAAATTTAGTTTCAGAACACATTGCCTAAGCTTCTTTATTTTATTTTTCTGGAAATTGATTTAGTAAAAGAGGATTTTTTTAATTAAATATCTATAAAATGATTTTAAATATATTTTGCATTGTAAAACTTATTTAAGAAGAGGATTCAGTTGCACGCACCTATCGTCTTTGGAAAGAACTTCTTGATCTTTGTATTGACATTTCACTATTAATGGTGTCTTTTTTTACTCAGAAAAGCGATTACCTGAATTCCGTTATTTCTATACATTATGTATCGATACAACGCACAAGAAAATAATCTTATATCTCTTTTCAATATTTCCTTCAATCTTCCTGATAGCATTTTTCTTCCACAAACTTCGAAAGTCTTTAAAATAATTTAAAATTTAGACAGATACAAATGTTTAGAAAGTCTTGCAAGATATTTCCTTCTCGAGAACTTTCCAAAGTGATAAATTGTTCTGCCTCCGAAACCAATATCATGATACCTAAAAACAATTTCCGATGTTCTATGATACGATGCTTATGTTATCGCACGATCGATATGTTAAAAGATGCCCTATGAAATCAATCTTTATTTATGGCTTTATTATTTACTTTATTAGAAAGTTGATTTGAGAAATGTCAATGAAAACAGATTACTTTTCTGAGTTTTTAAAGAAGTTTAATAAAATTTTAGAAATGCTTTTTTTCATCTATTATATAATATTTCAAAGGGAATATGTCGGTTATTCATTACCTATTGGGATACTTATAAGGACTATTAATAATAGCTCAATCGGTTTCGGATTAATTAATAAATTTTTAAAATATTTTTTTAATTCTTATTTTGTCTGGAAAAAAACGGTGGATTTTTTAAAAAAATCTTTAAATAATTATATGAACTTTCTGAAGAAAACTTAAAAGCGATTCGAACATCTAAGCAGAAATATTATATCAAGATAATGGTTTGAGCTTTAATCTTCTGTCATTAATTTATTTTTAAAATGTACTCTTAATTATATAGCAAAGATAATATGCACACGGAAAATGAATTTAATAACTTTATAATCTGTATATATATATATATATATATATATAATATTTAATTTCAATAACTGAAACAAGAAAAAACTGTTGTAAAATATACTTAAAAATATTTCTTTTAATTATAGGAAAATTGAACATTAATAGAGTTGATTTCCTTAAAAAGCTTATGTTTTGAAATTTTGAAATGATATAAAAAGGATTTTTGCGCAATTATATGTTCCATATTTATGAAGATTCAAATAACTTTAATTAATTTTTAATCCAAATTCTAATAAAAATTTTGTAAATTTTTTTTAATTGAGCATCTACTACCAAAGAAGTAACTAAGTGCTGCATTTGGCTTCTATATATTCAACAGTCTGGCCTTATTTTTATCATTTAAGTCGGATGAGATAATTTACAAACAGAATGCTATCCTATAAATATCATCACGTTAAACATCAGAAATTTTTAGGTTCAAATCATCTCATCATCTCAGTAGTTTCAACAAATGCAACCTAATTCAAGCATTTTTTAACTGATATTTCTATAACTGCAGTCATTTGGTTGTATGACTGAAATAAATATATTAAAACAATACAAATATCCAACAGTGATAATTCATTTAGCTTTTCACTAAAACTTTCCAATCTCTTTGTCTATCTGGGGAATAGAGAACTATGTGAGTGATTTTCTAGCATTTTACATACAATGAATCATTTTTGCAAATCCATAGACCATTAAGTTGTGATATGGATAATGATAGAGGCAAACTAGGCAGCTTTCTAAGAATTAGAATCAAAAAGAAGATTAGAAAGGTTCATCAATTGAGAAAAACTTGTTTCTTTTCACATGCCGGTACTAAGATACATTCTGGTATACTTTATACCCGATTCTCATCATATTTTAGGTAATTGAGGAGTCACTGTTAATTAATCCGTGACTTCCTTTGGAAAGACGTTAAGAATAAACCAATGTTATCTTTCTTTGTGCTGAAAAGAGAAGCAAGTGTAACAAAAGGTTGGAAGCTTTTTGATGCACCTGAATAGATACAAAGTATTTTATTATTACTCACTTTCTCGTATACGAAATGACAAAAAGGAAATAAAAATTGGAATGAGAAATCTTGAAGCTCCACGTTTCAGATCTCCCTAATCCGAAGAAACACATTTTTGGAATTATATTTGCCTGCTTATAAACAAGATAACTTAAAAATTCTTTTGGCTAAACTGATGAAAATTGGTATGCGTTTTTTACAACAAATTTCTAGATTGTGAATCCATTTTCCGAAAATCTGTCTGACTGCTTCCAAGTCCTGATTACTCCCTAGTACTGAGTACTGGAAGTATAATAGTTAAAAAAAGGAAAGAACTTAATTGATGAAATTTGGAATGCACATTCAATATCTAAAGCGTAAATTGATACCAAAATTTAAGTCTAATCTGTCATAGGAGTTAACCATCTATCGATCTTTCGACTGAGTGCATGTAATTGCAATATCTAAAATAGTGGGCATAGTCTCCCCAAAACTTTCTCCCGAGAACGCCTTACAAAGCACTGACGTACAATTGTTACGAACTATTAACCTTTGGCGTGAATTTAGCATATTTACTGAATCTATCCTGTGATTCTTGGCGAGTTTTTTCGTGATTTATCCGTAGGAGGCGTTAATAGTATCCAAAGACCAAATTTATGTTTCAGACGCGTTTTTTCCCAACCTATTGGAACAAAAATTTGACCCAAAATACACATGTAGTCACAAAATCCCATACCAAATTCGATGTATTTAAATAATTCTGTTCTTGAGTTATCTGATTTACATGTTCTAAAAGTATAGGCTGTCAAATAATCAGCGCTTTGTTCTATTTAACACAAAATTTCATAAGTGTGCAGATTATAGAGGTAAATTCTTCGTACGGAATTTTATCCATCTAGCTGTCTTCGTTTTGTATTTATCATGTTAACTTATATTCGAACAGACGGACAGACACACTTCCTGTGAACGGATTTGGTTAGTAATCTGACAGAAATGTACAAATTTGATGTAAAGACCGTATACCAAATTTCATTTTTTTTTTTCAGTTATCTTTTTCACAGGCAGTTATTTTCCAAAAATATGATTTTCGAATTCAGAGAGAATTTGTTTCAGAATAAAATGAATCTTCAAAATTTCGAGTTCGAATTTTTTTTAACGATTCTGACACTTTCTTTATACTACGTATAAAAGAAAGTATAATCTCAACTAAATGTATCAAAGAGTTAATCACCTTTTTGTCTGTATTTTTCGCATGTATTCACACTCGATAACGAAGAAATGCAACGACTTAAATAGAATTTTGCATGTGGTATTATTTAAAAGCGTATTCAAATTGTATTAATTCTATATCAAATTTTGGTTTCAGTCTGTCCAAAAAAAAGGCTTCCAAATGCATATTTGGTTTACTTTATTATACTACTAGCCGCCTTTGGCTACCAGTCGGTTCGCCAAACTTAATGCTTCGTCAAAATTTTAATAATTAAATATTTTATGTAATTTCTACTCTAATAGATTCTTCATTAAAATATTTTAAAACTTCAAATTTTGATAGTCATATAATTCACTCATAATATTATAAAAGCCTTCAGCCATAACGTAATATTTATCTCTCTAATTTTCTGTTAACTCCCGTAGAATTTATGCTTTAAATTAAAGTGGAAATTATTAATCTGCAATTAATATCATAATATTTTTTACTAAGACAAAGCATTTTTTTAATAGTGTGATAACTGAAAACAGAGTCACTGAGCATTTAAAACTCATGGGCACTAAAGAATATCTTTCTTAATGTATGCAATTTCTCAAGAATTTGTCAACAAATTTTTCTCAGATTCATCATGAGCAGATCGATTCATTAACAAAGTTTAATTTTAAATGCATCAAACACTCAGAAAATAAACAGAATCGTTTAAAATAATCGGTCGAAAACAGGTTAAAAAACTAATTAAAAACCGATGTACTTAAAACTATAAGCATATACAAAATATATATATAACTAACATAAATACAATTTAATTACAAAAGCACACAACTAAAGCACACAATGCGCATGCGTGAATTTTCAACGCCAATTACGGTAACGCAAATACGTGAATTTTTCTACGCCAGTTGGGGTAACGCTATACAGATTAGACATATTTAATTTCCTTTATTCTGTGTTATTTTAATTCAAAAGTACTTCAGAATGAATCTGAAAGATCGATTAATTAACAATGTTTAATTTTAAATGCATCAAACGTTAAGAAAATAAACAGAATCGTTTGAAATAATCGGCCGAAAAATGTTAACACTAGCCCATTACGGTTGGGAAAAAAAATGAAGCCTTACTCATTTGGCGGTGGGGAAAATGGAAGACTTTTTGGCGGGAAAGTTAGTTTTTAATTAATAATTAAAATTCTAATTAAAAATTCAAAAAATTAGCAAAATATATATAGTACTTTCTCGACCTCTAAGGTATACATGCACCAAATGAAGCTGTAGGTGTGGTAGCAGTAGGTCAAATGGCCTGGCCTGTAGAGCGCCAACACACACACACACATTGAGCTTTATATAAGTACTAGCCGCCTTTGGCGACAAGCCGGTTCGCCAGTATTACCGCCAGTATTAAATATTTTAAGTAACTGGTCTATTAGTAGATTCTCCAACAAAACATTTTTAATCTTCAAATTTTGATAGTCATACCAAACTTATACTGTTGTTGAGATCGTTTCGTTCAATTTACTATATATATTTTACTAATTTGTTGTCATTTCCGGTAAAATTTCAACTTTAATTTAAAGTGGAAATGATGAAATTGCAATTAATATAAAGATATTTTTTAATAAAACCAAGCATTTTATTTTATTTTCAATCTTTATTGCTATTTATTTATTACTAGCCGCCTTTGGCGACCAGCCGGTTCGCCAGTATTACCGCTCGCTACAATTTTCTATTAAATATTTTAAGTAACTGGTCTTTTAATAGATTCTCAAACAAAACATTTTTAATCTTCAAATTTTGACTGTCATACCAAACTTATACTATTGTTTAGATCGTTTCGTTCAATTTACTATATATATATTTTGCTAATTTGTAGTCATTTCCGGTAAAACTTCAACTTTAATTAAAAGTGGAAATGATGAAATTGCAATTAATATAAAGATATTTTTTAATAAAACCAGGCGCTTTATTTTATTTATTATCTTTATTGTTATTTATTTATTATTATTATTATTGAATATGAGTATTGCAAACAGAATCGCTCGGTATTTAAGTCTTATGTGAACTACAAAATATTTTTTATTATTTATGTAATATCTCAAAGAATAATTCAACAAAAATTTCTCAGATTCAGCATAAAATTCAGTTTTTAGTTTTGCCTTCAAAAGGATTGAAATGAAATCAATAATAATATTTGGTTCCGGCATATAAAAATACTTCAGAAATTATGGTCTAAATTTAATGCACTAACGTATCATATTCTGAGAAATATTCTGGACACACCAAATTTTAAATAAATGAATGAATGTTTCTATTTTCCACGATCAACTAAGACTTATTTATGAAGTTTTGAATGTTAAAAATTTACAAAAATTCAACATTTTCATAATCTTAGGCCAATTAATCTTGAGAAACCTGCTCGCTGATTGGCGTATTTTCTTTGAAACGATCGATGGAAAATCTAAAATTATCCTTTTTTTATTGAATAGTGATATTCAAATTTTCATAAATCAGTCAGTTTACGTGATTGATTTAGTTGATTGGAAATTAACTTTTTATTTAAAATATTAGTGTTTCAAGAACATTTTGTTAATTGTGATTTCCACAGTAGAAGCTTTATGTAAAATCAAAAATTCGTCATTTATTAGAGCATGTATTGAATCAAGTTGCATAAAATATAATCATTTTCCATTTAGACCATTTTAGCAGATCTATGTCTTACTAAAGGTTTACAAATTAGCTGTGTGGCCCTGATTTGAATAGATATCCTGTTCATATTAAACAAAACTTGCCTTAAAATAAAACTGATTTATTGGATTCATAATATAGAGAGTGTAAAAGATCATAAAATAATTTTTCTTAAATTTATTTTTTAGAAAAAATAATATTTTTTATTTGTTTCATTTTCTACAAACACGTGCCGAAAATTATATTTTTGCAGATTTCATTTCCAAAAAGATTTAATTATTTTTTAATTGGAGCTTTAATTAATGTGATGACAACAATTTGAAAAATGCCAATTTTTTCCCATGAATGCGTAACGTGCTCGTGCAGCTTAAATTTTATTTTTATTTTGTACGAAAAAAATTGTTGAAAAATATAGTTAAAATATTTATTTAAAAATTCTTTAAAAATAGAAATTTAATTTTAAAGTTAAAACATTGGTAGCATTTAAAAGATAATTTTTTTATCTTTAACTTCATGTAAAAACCTTTTTTTTTTTTTGTACAGTGATATTTTCGGAAGTTATAGCAGAAACACACAAAATTTCACTTAATTTTTTAAATAAATAAAATTCTAATTAAAAATTCGAAAAAATAACCCCCAGGTGCACATTCCCCACCTTCAAGGTATACACGTGCCAAATTTGGTAGCTGTAAATTGAATGGTCTGGCCTGTAGAGCGCCAACACGCACACACATTGAGCTTTATTATAAGTATAGATATAGATATAGATAGATGAAGCACATAACTCATACGTGCGAGACTCTTAAAATTCGGAGCACTCGTGGCTTTCATAGCCATCCTCAAAATCGCGATTTTATTCAGGGTGGAGAGAGAAGGGATAACACTTTTATCAAAGATATACGAGAAAATTTTGGGAAACTTTGATTTTATGCGGTGCGCCTAAGTGGACATGGAACTTTCTTCCTAACAACATTATTCCAAGTGGTAGATCGGTACTTATAGATTTCGCTGGCATACAAATGTACTATATGTTAGAGAATTTCTGATATAAATCAGTAAGTGGAAATATCTTACTGTGTGGAAAAAATGAACAAAGCAAGTAACGATGTGTAGTGATTTTTCCTAATGCTGTGCTGTATGATGTACAGACTCTCACTATATGCCTTATTAGCCAGTGTGAGAAAATCAATATTTACAATCGGATGTGTTTAGGACTGAATATGCATTACGAAGTGCAGTGACTAATGAAAGACACTTAAACATGTTCTTACTCATCTTACCCCCTTCCCCTCCTTTGTCTGATTCAATCCACCAAATACTCAAAATCAGTTTTCTCAATAGGTTGAAAATCAGAGATTGAATCTTCACCAAGAAAAAAAAAAGAATCTCAAAACCTAACTTCAGTCCAGAAAGAAACACACATTTAAAAACACAACATGGATTCTAAGGTCTTGTAAAAGAAACCAATGATTCAAGTCAGTAAAAACACACATCTAAACCAATGTTTGCTATGCTTTATATAACAAATTAAAATCTACAACTTCGAGAAATGAATGGAATCATATCAAACAGCCAACAGTTTTATAAAAATACCCCCAACAGTCGGCAGTTATTACAAAAGGGATTGCTGATCTACTTAGAAACACAAATCTTTACATAATGCAACCAACCGAGGAAAACCCCGTTGAGATAATTATTAAATATCTTCCTGTGGAAACCACTGTATTTGAAATCAAAGCAGAACTCAAAGCCTTTGGTTCTATATCATAAAATAGTTAAGATCAGACAACAGAAAATATAAGTTCCATAGTCAAAATATCTAAATGAAATCAAAGATCAGGCAAAGTAAATCGATAAATTAAAAAAAACATTAATGTACTTGAAGATTATTGTAGAAAAGTTTAGAACGAAAACTAAGATTCACACAACGCAGGAAATGTAATTGTTCCCATCGCACATCTAACATATGCCAAAGTAAATTTGGAAGTCTGAAATGCGGGAATAGCCACCAATTCATGGACAATAACATAAAAGAAAAACTTTCTCACTTCTATTTGAAATCCATTTCCATGATACAATAAGAAGATGGTACAGCTGTAAATCAATTTGATAACTAGAATTTTTTTTTTCAATTATTTGGGCTTCTATAAACTGAGTTCTCTGTTAATTATGCCGACAGCAGAAAATCGAACTGTGTTCATTTTTTTCCTGTATAGTCTCTGAATTCTTCACACAAAAAAAGTGTCAAATTTGACAATGGTGCCTATTTTCACGATGCGAGGATTTAAAAAATCTACACCGACCTAGACTTCCCGAATGGATGTAAAACCCGTTAATCTGGCTTGTAAATGATCGTTATAGGAAAATAAAATGTTATAATAATCTAAACTAATTAGGAGAAAAAATCACAACGATTCTTAATCTCTTCAATAGTGATGTGAGTAAATTACAGGCACTTTCCTGTGGGGAAAAAATGGCAGTCTTTAGATGTCGGAAAATCTCATGTAACGGAATGGAGGAAACCTTTTTTTTTTTTTTTTTCAGAATACCTTAAATGATTGCTATGAAAATGCAAAGGAAACAATGAAAATTAGCAACATTCCAGAATACCCCTATTAAAACAAATTAATGTTTGAAAACTTGCTTGTAAAAAGGTATGATGTGATCGGAATAGTAGTTGCGTCTAAGGGAATGGATCTTCAACTTCCTTAATTATTTGAAACACATCGGCGGATAAAATTATCGAAATTAATATCCAACAGTTTATGATGGGCAATTTATCAAACTTTCACATTGTGATATCTTAAAATAGAAGGTGATAAGGTTGATGTTCATTGTTGATGTAGAAGTCAAACTTTTATATGAAATAAAAATTTGACAAAATCAAAAGAGTGGCTGGGAAACTGTTGAGTCCCCCTCCCTTTCAAATAGGGAGGACTGTAAATTAAGGTTTTTCTCTTGAAAATGGAAGCTAGTATGATGCAGCATATCAATAATGGCACATTAAAAAGACATGAGCTTTTATGTAAAATCAAAATTAGTTAAATCGGACAAGTTATAAGGCTGAGCGACTGGTTCTTTGGTTTCCTGATTATTTTCAATATAGAAACAAATACTGATTGGAAGAAAAGTTGTGGACACAATAAGGAGAGAGGTCAAACATTAGAAAAACAAACAAATCCTTAAATTATGTGATTTCCTTTTGTTAAAAGGGCAATAGCTATACGGCAGTTCATTTCAGTACCATATGAAATATTCTTTAAGGACACTTTTATTTCTTTCATTGTTGCGTGCAAAAGACGAGTTGAGATAAAGTCTACTACATATCGCAATGAAAAGAAGCAAAGATAAGCAAGAAGTAATATCAAAAGATTTATGGAGACATATACAAAAGATATACATTTTATCAAACAGAGCTTCTGAGAATCGTGGCCTGATTAGAAAGAAAGAAAAAAAAATAGTTATCCGTTTTCTTTCTTTCGGTTTTTTTTTTCAACGCTAAGTGCCTAAAAACCATATAAGAAACTAAAAGTTTGAAATTAAGAAAAAGAACCATTGGGTGTATTCTTGCTTTGAATTTCTGATGTATAAGGGGTGTTCAAATGGAATGGTACGTAAACGATGCTGTGGGTATAAATGAAGGCTTTACTCAAAGGATACACCATAAGCCTGAGCACAATGATTACAGCCGAAGGATTCCTTGTTTCCAGAATTCCTGTAGCCGAGACGAAAGCTAGTCCTTCACAGCGTCCTTGAGTTCTCCGTACGAGTTGAAGCGTTTCCCTTTAAGATGGTTTTTTTTTTCAGGAGACCAAACACATGAAAATCGCAGGGCGACGTGTCCGTGCTATAGGGCGGATGGTCGAGCTGCTCCCACTTGAACTTGGCCAGTTCTCCGTGTGTGACCCTGGTGATGTGTGGACGCGCGTTATCATGGAGAAGAACCACATCCTCCGTAAGTAGCTCCGGTCTTTTGTTCTTGATAGACCTACGTAGTCCTTGGAGTGTCTCACAGTACACATCGGAGTTAATGCTTCTTCTGTGCTCGGGGAATTCAACAAGTAGCGGACCTCGGGCGTCGAAAGAAAAGGTGAGCAACACCTTGCCTGCTGAAGCAACGGCTTTGAACTTTTTTTTTCGGGGGGGGGAGGTGACGACGTATGCTTCCACTGCATGCTGTCCGGCTTTGTCTCTGGCTCGTAGTGATGACACCAGCTCTCATCACCTGTGACGATCCGCTCCAGGAAAGTGAGGTCTTCATGATACCGAAACAAATGCTGAAGCGCTAGCCCCATATGCAGTTCCTTGTGCTGGTCGGTCAGCTGCTTCGGAACCCACTGTGCGCGCACCTTCCGATAACGCTACCTGTCGTGAACAATTGTACACACTGTTCCAACTCTGTCATCCACCTTCACCGCCAACAGTCGCAATGTGACACGCCGATCACTTCTTACTAGGTCGACCACCTTGTTGATGAGATCGGGCGTGATGACTGTGTTTGACTGGCCTGGTCTCGGATCATCAACCAAACTCTCACGGCCTGCATGAAAACGCGCACTCCATTTTCTCACTGACTTGTCTGACACACAGTCTTCCCCGTTTACGGTGACCATACGTCGATGAATAGCGATCAGTGTAACACCTTCCGCAGCCAGAAATCGGATAACACCGTGCTGCTCCTCAGTCATAGAATTTTGCAATGTGAACGCCATTCTGTCTTCACATGCACTGCCACATCAATTGGACGGCGCTCTTTATAAGAACCTCTGCTTTCTCTTGCGCATGCGGGCGCCCGCGTGTATGCTCCGATCGCATCCCTATATGTCTCGCTACGTTCTCCCATAGCGGCATAGGCAAATATGTTAACGGTTACGTTGTTACGACGTTTCGTACTTTTTCATTTGAACACCCCTTGCATAATTAGAGGAGTATATTATGAGGGGAATAGAATCTTTATTAATGAATATATGGGAAAGCTTTTGAGAGCCCACTCCCGCTATTTACATATAATACTTGTGACTACAGGCATAAAATGCAATTTTAAAGGGTTTTTTTTTTTTTTTTTTTTTTTTTTTTTACGAAAAAGCAATGATGAGAAAAACAGAACAGGACACATGACAATTACTTACGTCATTCTAAGAAGAACACTTTTTCGTTATACATTCATTAGATTCAAGGAATGGAACATCCGGTACGTTCTCCTTTCAAAACTTATCAGCAACAGGTATGGGTAATTAGAGAAAAAAATTCTTTTTTGATCATTATTAATGAAATAGTTCAACAGATATTAGGGAAAGTTTAATGATAAAACTAATGAAAGAAAAATAAAATCAAGTACCTACTGATTAAAATCAAAATTTATGTACCTCAAAATTATGAACTTCGAATATCTAGTTTGAATAATTAGATTATTTAGATGCTATTCAAATATTTTATTTTCAAGCAAGGACCTTGTAGGAAATATTCGACTACATTTCTGACATGTTGTTGAAACTTCCTATGTGGTGGAATGGAGATTATTATGATCCATGCAGGAAGTAACAGGACGAATGTTTTTAGGAACATTTCTTTTAATAATCACATTCACACACTAAACAAACACAAAGACAAGACATTCACGCGCGCGGCTTCACAGTTCAGCATCACATCTCATTATAATTACAATCGCAATGTACTATGGGATGACATATGGGATGGCTTAATTAGGCATTGCCATCTAGTATCCAAAGGAGAAAATAAGAGTAATGCAACTGCTACATCCTCCCCCTACACCAACGAAGACCGTCCAGGCGAGGTGGTGTGATTTTGGATATTTTTCCCTTAGATAGAAAGGCCATTTTTAATTATTGAAATGAGATAGGATGTTAAACAAGAAAACTTTAATGTGACGGATCAGTTACACACTTACCCTCTCTTTTGAATGTACAAAAAAAAAATCAATAAAGTATGTAAAACACAAATAATTTAAATCTCCATTTTTTTTTTTAAGAATGCAAAATATTTATAATATTCAGTTAGGAGATAAATATATTTTCAGCAATGGAAAAAAATTTTTATGTTCAAAAACTTTATTTTTTACATGAAGCAACACATAAAGACAGAAATTAAATTCAAATTATTTCAATTGTTAATTTTAACTGCAAGTATATATACACATTAATAATTGCTATTAAATTTGCGTAAGTACTGAAAAAGGATTAGATTTAAGAATTCTTAATATAAAAATAACATCCTGAGAATCATAAATAAAATTGCACTTTTTATACGATTAAAAGATGGTATATGCTGAATCGTTACTCTGAAAAAAAATAATAATAAATCTATCAGAACAGTTTATCATAATACCAAAATACCATACAACTGAAAAAAGAAAACAAATTCAATACTTGTTTAGATTAATCACTTTGAGAGCGACTGAGCTTATGAATACTTAATGAGACTTGGTGCGTCACTCAAGGGCACATAAAATGGTATCAGAAAACTTGGTCCGTAAGTTTCGGTTCGCAAACTTACGGACCAAGAAATGTATCAAGTACGATAAATTACTTCGAGCTTAATTAAATTACAGAAATACAACAACAACTTGAAATTCACTATATAGAATACCTTAATATTTAAATGATATATTATTACGCACTTTCAATGATTGAGATCAATTAACAAAACAATACAGATTTCAATATGTAAACTAGCAACGATGAATAGGCTATAAAAACAGAAGTAACTTAGAAATAATTAAATATTAAATAGTCTGAAAACATTTCACAGAAGAAGAAGCATTTTGATGTATTCAAACATGAAAGAATGTTTCTAGAATGTATTTCAACGAAACAAATGCTGGATGCTATTGAAGTTAAACAACAACAAAAAAAAAATGCACAAGTGTTATGACACTTGTCTGAGAACAGGTACGGACAGGAACCAGCAAAACAAAACTGAAGAATTTTTCCGTGCTGTAAATTTGAAAAACAGAAACACACTTTCTTCACTGGATTTAAATGCAGATTTTTGCTGGAGATGCGCAAATAATAAATTATACTCGGTACAGGGGCCGACGTCCCGTACGAGTTAGAATTTAAAATTGAATTCTGGAATACTCCTTAGGACATCAAGGAAGCGAAGATGGCAGACGCTGATTCATTTTTGAGGACTGAGGTCTGGAACACAATGATGGACAATTCTCGGGATGAGAATAATCACATGTGTCAGGACGACACGTTCTCGAGATTAAAAAAATGACATGTGTCAGGAGGGCACGTTCTCGGGATGAGAAAACTGATGACATGTGTCAAGATGACACGTTTCATAATTTGCTGCGGACGGGAAAATTTCCTTGCCATTTCACTTTCGTTTCATCATTTCACTGGAACACAATGATGAACCATTCCCGGGATGGGAAAAATTATTTTGTGTCAGGCCGACACGTTTCACCGTTTCCATCAAAAATTCATCGTCGGGACGACTTCACTTCCGTTTCATCAGAAATTCTTTTTCGTTGGGCGCCAATGTGGTGGCGGGAAACTTTTCTTGTGATCGTCGGGACGACTTCACTTCCATTTCATCAGAAATTCTTTTTCGTTGGGCGCCAATGTGGTGACGGGAAAATTTTCTTGTGATTAACCCATAAGCAACTGATGATACTCCAGCACAGCTATACCCTTTAATAATAGGCCCCACGTTGAACGCCAATGTGGTGGAATGTAGATTATTATGATCCAGGCAGGAGGCAACAGGACGAATGTTTTTAGGAACATTTCTTTTAATAATCACATTCACACACTAAACAAACACAAAGACAAGATATTCACGCGCGTGGCTTCACAGTTCAGCATCACATATTCTAATTACAATCGCAATGCACTATGGGATGGCCTAATCAGGCAGCGCCATCTAGTATCCAAAAGAGAAAATAAGAGTAATGCAACTGCTACACCCACATATCTGTTCAATGAAATATGTGGCTAATTATGAAAGTTTTTAGTAATCTTTCTGTTAATTGATGTTTCGCCATGATTTTTTACAAGGACTATAATGTTTCTCTCTACATCTATGTAAAAGAAAAAGTCGTTGTAGGAGCATCTTGATTTTTTTAAATATTTCTTTTACTGAAATATTTTTTTGCCAGAACTAAAATTCAAAGTGGTTATAATTAAACTTCCCCTCTAAACAGCATCCTACAACGCAAACGGGTGAACGAATTACAACGAAATTTGGTATATAGATTATACACGAGATGCGCTCACGGAATTTTGGAAAAAAAAGTTCCTAAGTGTCCACCAGAGGGTGCTTTTTCAGGAAAAACAATAATTTTAACACAATAAACGACCAAAACGGAATACAGAAGAAATATTAACATTTATTGACTAGTTTCTGATCACCTAGTCACTGAACAACATTAAGTATAGGTAAGGAAAAAATAACAATACGATATTTGAAGGGGGGGGGGGAGTTCAGTTTGCAGAAGCAAGAACAGATTAGGACGAAATTGCTCAAGAGGAATAGCTTTTAATCTTGTCCAGGATGACAGCAGTATGTAAGAAATGATACATTTTTATTTGTATAAAATGATACAATTTGGTATTGGATGAAAAACTCACTCAAAATAAATTAATTAAAAAGTAGGACTAAAAATATGCCCCTGAATTGGTAAATTTGTATTATAACGACAATGAAAATTTTAAATACACTTAAATAAGCATAATTTTTTTAAATCTATTTTGTCAACACATAATCAGCACAAATAAAAAATGTTTAGATATTTGAAGAAAAAGAATTATAAAAAAAGGTATTCAATGATTATAAGGATCAGGAAACTAAACGCACCTAGAAAGAAAACGACAACGAATTCTATCACCGTTTTTAAATATCAGCAATATTTGGTATATTATTAATTTCCTTGTTGGCGACTGTTATGAAAAATAGTCGCCAACACGTTGTCTTATTAATCTGTAACTATCATAATATGATATTTATTTAAAATAATATTTTTTTTTCTTAATCTGATTATAAAGATTAAAAGTTTTCTTAAATTCCTTGATAATTTAATTAAAACAATGTAGATGTTGACAAAATATAGGAATATTATATTAAATAAAACAAGTTTAGAGTAGTCAAGTTCAACTGGCTCATAGCTCTAAGTTCAACAATTCTTCTTATTTAAATTCCTGATTTTTTTTTTTTATGTATAAAGCCTTTTTTGCCGATTAATTTCTTGGTAACTCTAAAGAGAAGAGTTTGCAGTTTCTCGCCAAGTACGTCCAAATTGCGTCATTTGTCCAAAGACTAGCCAAAGATTCGTCATCTTGGTTAGCTACCAGAAATGGTATAATCATCAATAGCAAAAAAAAAAAAAAGCATCTGTAACTTTGTTGTTTATTATCACGTCATTGGTGCCAATGGAAATGATTCGATGGAGTTAGGCTTGTTCCAATCCATAAACTAATTAATCGAGTTAATTAACATAATTAATTAAATATTTATCTCGAAATCTTTCCATTATGGCTATCATTTTTAGCGAATAAATGCATCATTATAAAATTAGCCTCCTAATAAAATTTTATGTAATTCTTGTAATATTTTGAGAGTTATAAAGTTTTTAAAAAATGCCGCTTTCAATGTTTGGTAATATCTCAAAAACTATTATATAATTCTCAAAATTTTTTCACTCATTTAAGCTTATTATTTTATTTCATAAAATCAGGAAATAAATACACAAATAATACAAATTTGTTTTTTTTTTGTTGTTTTTTTTAGAAATTTTTAAACATGAATAAAGGAAAAAAATAAATTGTAACATAGTAAAATCTCTGCATGGGAGCAAGGCTGATATTTTAAAATCTTGGAGTCCAAAAAATTATGCGAATACCTTATTAAACTTTCGAAATATTCATAAAAATTTCAAAATATCATTGTCGATTAACAGCGCTCACTTTTTGAGGGACAGTATATTATACTTATTTTCATTTATAGATCTACTCTTCGTGAAGCACGGACTTTAATGGCCATTCGAAAATAGCAATTAATTAAATATTAAGTTTATTTTCAAATAAAACGATTTTAATTTAATATAAATTTCTGAATCACTGGATAATTGGAAAACTGCTCCTCAAAGAGAAAAAAGTATTGATGTAAGGAAATTCGCATTAAGATTATTTTATAAAGGAAAATCTTATCGTGAAATAGCTGAAATTGTTGGTAGAAGCCACACTTGTGTCAAGAAAATCATTGTAAAATTTTAAAATGATGGATTGATTGAAAATAAATGTGGAAGAGGAAGGAAAGGTCTTCTGAGTGATGCTGCAAAAAGGAATTTTTTCAAAGAAATCAAGATTGATTCTAAAGTAAGTGCAGTCAAACTTGTCGCAGAAACTTCTCAAATTACAGGCAGAAGTGTAAGTGCTGAAATTGTGCGAAATGTAATTTGGCAAGCTGGATATAAAAGTCGAGCTGCTTGAAAGAAACCGTTCATCAGCTTGCAAAATCAGAAAAAGTGTTTGGAGTTTGCAAAAACTCATCAATTGAAGACCAATGACTTTTGGAAGAAAATTATATTTAGTGATGAAACAAAGTTCATCATTTTTGTCAGTGACGGCCGTCGCACCGTATGGAGAAAGCCCAGTAATGCTTTGGATCCCAAAAATTTATGTCCTACAGTTAAACATGGTGGTGACTCCATCAAGGTTCGGGGTTGAATAGCTTGTTCCGGGGTCGGAAATTTAGTTTTTATAGATGACATTCTGAACCGTATGGTTTACTTGGATAAACTTCGCAACAATCTAAAGTAAGGTGCTAAAAAATTTGTGTTTAGATGAAAATTTTATTTTACAGCTGGACAAAGACCCCAAATACATGGCATGTAATGTCAAAATGTTGTATCTTTTTCATTATAAACAGCAGTTAATACGCCACCACAGTCCCCCCGACATCAATGTCATTCAAAATCTGTGGGCCACACTCAAAACAGCAGTCCAAAAACACCAAATTAAAAACAAAACCCATTTAAAACAAGTGTTTCAAGAAGAATGGGGTAAAATATCTTCAGAGACCACCTATAAGTTGGTCTAATCGGTACTACGACGTTTAGAAGCCATTCTAAAAATCAAAGGACATGCAACTAAATATTTAGATTTTCTTTGTATGCAAGGTATTACAAAAATTTCATTGGTGTATTCTCAATTTTTTGAGTAAAAAATATACATATATTTATTTGAATTGCTTCTGAAATTTTTCAAATTGGAAGTTTCTCGTTGATTTTTCTTCATTTTTACTTTAAATTGAATCATTTGTTAAGCGTAAAAAGAAAAACTTGATTGCACTTCTCCATAATGGGTTATTTATGATGGAAGTCGGATTTATCAATTCAAACAATTCAGAATACGCTTTACTTTTATAAGTAAGGTGTATTCTTAATTGTTTGAGCTACTGTATCTTTGCAGTTGCGTTTATGGAAAAACCCAAGGCCAAATTTCTAGTTCGAAAAGTAGTAGCATGATAATGTGCTAAGCTAGATTTGTTTGTATTTGTTCGTCTTGACGCATCAGGTGTTGCGTAACCGAAAAAAAGATATCCATCACTCTATCATTCTTACAGCAGCACTTTATAGAACTAATTTTTTCAATGAATGTTGGTGAATGCTTTTCGCAAGTCCCATTGCGCACTTTGTAGTAAGCATGCAGTTTAGAAATATAACATGTTAAAACTAGCAGGAGTGGTTTCCCCAAAACATTCTCGCATACTCTCCAATAAATTTTCATGCCAAAGAACGCCTTGCATGACATTGGTGTACAATAGCTATGAAATGTTAACTTTTAGCATGAATTTAGTATTTTTACTGAATCTGTCGTGTCAACTCTGGCGGGTTCTTTGGCAAGTAATCCCTGGCAGTTAATAGCATCCAAACACCGAATTTATATTTTAGACACGTTTTTCTCAACCGATAGAAAGAGATTTGACAAAATACTGGACTTGTAGTTACAAAAATCTCATACCTAATTTAATATATTTAAGTCTGCGTTTTTGAATTATCGCGTTTACATGCTTCTAAAATTGCAGACCAACAAACAGTCAACTCATTGTTGGTTTTGGCTCAAAATTATATAATTATATATGTTAAATCTGCGTACCGAATCTTATATATCTACTTCTGTTCGTTTAGTAGTTATCGTGTTAACTTATATTCGAACAACCGGATAGACTGATTTCCTCAGAATAGATTTTACCCAAAATTTGATAGAAATTTGCAAATTCGGTATAAAGACCGTATACCAAATTTCAACCATCTAGATCAAAGCATTTCCGAGTTATCGTTGTCACAGATAGAAGGACGGTCATTTTCCAAAAATGTGTTTTTCAAACTCAGGGAAATTTAAATCGTGGAGATTCTTCAACATTTCGAGTTCAAGTTTTTTGACGATTACTATACTTTCTTTATACTACGCATACGCAAAAGTAAAAAAAAAAAAAAAAAAAAAAACCTTTAAAATATCATGTAGTTATGACGAATGATGAAAAGTATCATCAAGAATTTTCCGTCAATTCAGGATTCTTAACTCTTCAATCTTCCCCGTATGTTGCCGAAATATGCTTCTGCCAAACTTCTTTCGAAATATTCTTCTGTTAAGTTTGGAGAAATCAATCCAGTAAATCTTTGAAGTCTCATCTATCATCGTTGGTAGAATCAAAAATTCGATAAACAGCTACAGTTTAGATGTCAAAACTACAAACCGAATTTCACATTTCTTGCGTATTTCTTATGAATAATCGGTTTCCAATACTAAGAAACAGATTCATTGAAAGGCATTATCTTCAAATAAAATTGTAATTTCAAAATTTGACACATATATACGTCTGATGATTAAGCCTTTCAAAATTTCATTCATTTAGCTTTTTAAAATTTATTATGTTCTCATAGGGTTAAGTGGACATGTAGACTGATTTCTTTTAGAAAGGTTCAATTAAAAATTTCTTTCAAATTAATACTTCTAATGTAAAGATCAAATTATTAATTCCATCCTTCTAATTCATTTGAATGGATGTAATTTCAAATATACTTTTTTTGTCTGTAAGTATTCCATAAATTTTTGTAGAAATTTATTTGAAGACTACAGCTTCTGTATAATTTCCGTATATAACTTGTATGCTGACAAGTGAAAAAGGTTTATTCCAAAGATTGCAATCATTCAGTTATGTAAGCAAATAAGTTTATTGTCACTATCTTGTCTAATAATTTCATTATAGTATAATATTTCCATAATTTAAAATTCTATTATTATAGTATTATTAGAAAAATCTTCAAATATTTAATATTCGCTTAGATCATTGAATATATTAAAATGTAGAATTTCATGTAAAAATCATGTGTAATATTTTAATTATAATACAATAAGCCTGCGAAAAAAACTTAAATAAATATATCCGCCATTATTCCATTTTAATATATCCGCCATTATTCCATTTTAATATATCCGCCATTATTCCATATAATATATCCGCCATTATTCCATTTAAAATAAAGTTACTTCCTTTTAATAAACACTGATAATTTCATTTATTTAAAATAAATTTACGGTATTAGCAAGCCACTAATAAAAGATTTTTTTAAAAAGAAAAATAGCTAAAAATTGTATTTTATTCGTTATAAAAACTAAGATGGCTATTAATTCCTTAGGGTAGGATTAATTAAAGAACTGAATGATGAATAATTTTGAAAAGTAATGGAAATGTTTCACAATTAATTAAAAACAATTTTAAAAAAATTGAAAAAGCATCCTCATATTGTGGATAAATCTGAATCGCGCTGATTATTCTTCCACAATTTCAGTGGATGAAAATGAAGGAAAAGACTTTTTTTTTTCAGTTAACAAAATGAGATTTATTTTTTTCATACAATGTCTCCATTGGGTTGGCTCATTTTGAGCAGGATTTTCAATAAACAAATTAAGTATCTCTCAAAAACTACTGCGAATTTTCATAAATCTGTATAAAATGACCTGCTGGATTATATTGGTAAAAAAATCTGGGTGTCCGTATTAATTAACTGTGTTTATTAACTCAGTTAATTAGTTTGTTGATTGGAACAAACTCGTGATCTCGAGTCATTCCATCGACACCATTTCTGTGAAGATCCAATAATAAATAAAAAAATCACAGAGGTGTTCCATGACTTTTAAGTTTGCAATAAAAAATTGTCACGATTACATTTGGCAAGAAATCACCCGAAAAAAAAAAATTCAAATTTGGCGAATGTACATTAATAAGTTAATATCTTTAATCGATTGGTTTAAGAAATATAATGCTCGCTTATGTGATCAAGTTCCTTTGATTAAGCTAATACTGCCAAAGAGATCAACGAAGATGTGAATATGGTAGTCATTCCGAAAAAGAGATTCGTGTTTGATTTGAATACTTAAAAATTTAGAAATAAAAAAATTATCAGATTTGTTATTTTCACAGAATGCTGAACTATAGCAATTGAAAATGAAAATATTTAACTCGAAAATGTTAATTAAAATTATGGAAAATCTCATCTCCATAGAAAATGTAATAAATCGGAAGTCATACATGCCGATAAATCAAAATAAGCAAATCAGGGAATTCGGGTTCGGATGCACTGTATATAAAAATTAAAATAGGAAGAGTAAAAAAAAAGAGGACAAAGAGGATAAGAGATCGCAAAAGATCACTATGAGTATGATAACAAAGATATCATTGCCTCAATATTTTATTGATAATAGAGATGCATCATAGTTGTAATTTCAATGAAATGTTCATTTTAATTGCAGAATTTTTGTATTAGAGAAAATATAAAATGCTAAAAAATAATGCGTGATGTTTAAAGAACTGTGTTTTAATTAAAAAAAAAATTTTTTTTTAAGGAAATTCTGTTTTGCCAAATCAGAAATAGATTCGTTCCTCTCTCAAGATCGCAATAATTTTTTAGCGATTATCGTAATCGTTATCAAAGATGAATGAGTAAAAGCGGAAGTAGATTGTTGATTTCGAAACCGGTTCATTCTCGATGATTGATGTTTCTTGAAGTTTGAGTTTTATTTACGTAAATAAAGTTGTTTTTGTTTTGAACGAAATGGATGACGATTTTGAATATTACATTACTTTTCCAGTGATCGCTGAACCTGTAGTTAGTAAAGAACCTGTTATTATTTTGTTTGGATGGGCCGGTTGTGTTGATAGATATTTAGCAAAATATAGTGAAATATATCAAAAGAAAGGGTAATAATATTTTCAATTTCTTTATGTCATGAAAAACTGTGTACTAAATTATGATTGAAATTAAATTTTATGTTTCAGGTTAGGGTTTTAAATTATTTATTAAAAGCTTAGAGATGGATTATGCGAATGTTCCAAGTTTTTTATTGTTTTGATCACATCGCTTTTTGCATTCATGCTTAACAAAAATAAAACAATATGCGTATTTTTCTAATCAATAAATATCTTGGTGGTGTTTAATTTTATCTGTGCATTATTTAAATTATATAAATGTTAAATTTAAAAAAATTCTGTAATTCCTTTCCCATTTAAAAAAAATCATTTTCGTTGTTCTCTTTCTTTCTTTAGATGTACTACTATTCGTTATATAACATCTCCTAATGTTGTTTCGCCGAGATGTATTGATGAGAAGAAAATACACAATCTTGCTGGAAATGTTATAAATTTATTACTTGATATGAAGTTTGACAAGCATCCTATATTTTTTCATGTGTTCAGTAATGGTGGTGCTACTGTGTACAGATACGTTTCAGAATTGATGAGAAAAAAACATCCAGATGATTTTCAGGTAAAAATATTAAATTATTTTGTCTTTTTTTTTGTTACATTATACTAAAATGGCGCAAATTTAAAGTTGTTTGAAACTAAAATTTAATTTACACTTTTAAATTTATTCATATTAACATCATTAAATTGTGTAGTTATTTTAAACATTTTTATAATTATATTTTTCATATATTTTTTTTATATCATGACTGTTTTACCTAAAAATGGAAAACAAAATTATTTGTGAAAATTATGTATACTTCTTAAGGATATATTTAGATATTTTACTTTTAATTATGATAAAAGTAACATGTTTCCATAAATTTTATTCAACGACTTGTGTGAAAGCAATTCAATTTCTTTGATTGTGGTTCAAAATTTATTTAGTTCTAATATAATGTTAATTAGTAGTCAAAATGTTTCTTTTTAGAACTATTAATTTCCTCTTTGTCCTTTTTTGAAATCTTTGATGCTTTTGCTTATTTTTATTATAAATTTGGTGTTATACAGTGCCAAAGTTTATTTATCATTACAATTATAATTATCTAAAAATATCTGTTGGGCAGTTTTTATGAAAGTTTGGCAGTTTTTATACGGTATGAAAGTATAAATTAGTGCTTCTTAGATATTTACAAAATCTTATAAAAATAGCTTTTTTTAAATTATTCTTAATTCTTTTTTTGAATCTGTACACTAATGCCATATATATTGAGAGAAATTATGTAAAAGAATTTTCAAATGAAAAATTAGTTATTTTTTTATATATAATGGATGGTAAAAGTGAATTTTAGTGTGCACCCAGCTGCGCCAACAATGCCAAGTCGCCAATAAAGATGGCGGACAAAATAAACAAATACTTCCACGAAAATAAACAAATAGTTACGGTTACCATTTCCCGCCATCTAATTATGACTTTTTACTGATAAGTATTTTTTTTTTTTTTTTTTCATACTGCCCGGTGCCTTCTACAGGGCACCGAGCAGAATTTTTTAACTTAAAAAAACATCCTACAGCTTCGCTAGCAGCGGGAGCGGGAACCTAGTAGCTTCGCTAGCACATTGAACATAAAGACTGTGTGGATAACAGAAATAGTACATAACCAAGAGAAAAGAAAAAACGGAGAAATAAGCAATCGGAACATTCTCCATACAAAATTTCAAACAAACATACTTTTCCCATCTTCATCAACTCGTAAAAAAATATATTCCATTCACCCTTCATCCATTCTGCCGGTTCGATATCAAACCATTCTCAATACAAAATTTCAAGCAAGCATCCTTTCCTAACTTCATCAGCTCGTAAAATATATATATATGTATATTTAACTCACCCTTCATCCATTCTACAGGTTCGAAATACTCCGACATAACAAATTATGAAAGGAACCAACCGTTATAACACCAAAAGAATTACGAGAAATGCGAAGAATTCCATTGCAGCTGTCTTTTAAAGTGAGAATGCAGACGATTTTTTTAAAGCGCATACTGACAATTAAAAATTGCAAAAGAATAAATATTTTCTGTTCGTATTCACATTAAAAGAAAGAAAGAAAATAGCTTTTAATTATAAGCTTAACTTTCTTTATTTAATAAATTTTAATTATAATAAAGAACAAAATTAAAATCTTTAATTGAAATTTTTTAAATATTTTTAATTTAACATTTTTCATAATGTAATTGTAGTTTATGTACAACACAACCATTGCAAAAAGTAGTAAACAAAACAGCAGTAAGGTTGCTATAAGAGGCATCCAATGGGTTGCAATATTGGCGACAAACAGCTGGTGCACACTAATTTTCACTTAGGCCTAATGGATTATAAAATAAAAAGTGTATGAATTAAAGTCATTCAAAATAATATCTTTTAATTAGAAAAGCATGATTTTGTTAATTATAAATCTCGTCTGTCTTATTACAGATGAATCTTTAAGTTTGTTGCTCTTTAACTAAAGTTGAATATAAATTATTCTACAGATGCCCTAATTTTTATCTCTTATTATATATTTATCTAAATTTCTGATGCTGTTGAAATTGCTGTAGTAATCTATTGTTTTAAATCCCCCAATATATGATTTTTTTTGCAATTAGGTATGCTTTTTAATGAAGCCCAAAGCAAATAAATCTAAATTCAATTATCAGCTCATATCTTAAATTTGGAATGGCATTTATATACTGACTTTTAGCCCAGGTGCCACTGAGGCAGAGTTGCCGAAAGCAGTCTTTAACAATGTGTATGTACGGACATTTTGAGAAATTTAAAACTTGACATTCATGAGCACTTCTTGCTAGCTCTCAATCCTATTGGTGAATGCCTTCTTAAATGCACTGCAAGTGTTCGCTTTCTCTTGCCCAATGCATTTCTCTCTGAATCCACATTCAGTGAATTTCAATCAAAATATCTCAGTAGAAATAAACATTTTGATTAGAACTAGCAAGATGATATAACCATATCATGCTGATCACTTTCTGCTCCACACCATGCTGGTTCTGGCCAATTTTCTGTATTAATGGATTTTGTAATAGTTTATTCCATTATAACTTCATATTAAAAAAAAAAAAAAGGAAGAAGGGGGCAGGGGAAGTAATTTTGTATCAATGCCCCCGTTTTTCTTCTTTAATTGTGTGTAGTTTTCTCAGTATAAATCATTTCTTTTGTGACCCTTAACATGGACACTCTGTGTAATAGCTAGGTGACCAATTATATCTAAAGGAATATTAAATATAGTTGGAAAGAGTCCATAGAGTTTTTAATGATTGAAATATGTTTGCAATATTAACAGTTTAGTTCATGATTTCTTAAGCTGTAGATTTAATCCCAAGTGAGATTACTGAAAATTTTTTTGTGATGATTAAAACTTTTATAGACTTTTCATCTTTTGGTTTATCCTTTTACTGTAAGGAAATATAACGAAGAAAATTATATTAACTAAAAATATGTCATTAAAAGCTGCTGAATAATTATTTTAAAATTTAATTTATCATTTTTCGTATTTATTGTTTTACTTTGGATTATGAAATTCTTATTTTTCCCAGAACAGGGTAATGAATTAAAGCTTTTATCTGGATCACAGAATCTCTCACTTATATTAATTCAATTATTTATTAAGGATATATATAAATGTTTGGGGCTTTTTATTCTTAAAAATGTGCAGTTTTAAAAACAAGTCTAATTTCTGAAAACTCTAGGTATTGGATATAAAATACTCTCTAAAAATTTGAATTATTTTATTAGTTATCTCCTGAACTATTGTTTTCATAGGTGCATTCTCTAAGTAATTAATGTATGTTTTCTTTCACTTTGTAATCATTTATGAAATATCCATATGAAGGAGACATTATGATTCTATTTGCATTAAACCATTTTGTGAAACTTGGAGATCTCTAGGGAACATCTGTAAGATTAAAAATAATAAGGTTACTATAATAAAGTTATAGGTTATAGTGTGAAACAGAAGCAACAAACAAGTATTTTCAAGTTATGCATCTTTCGAAATAGGTTTTGTAAGCTGCATTCCTATATGTACTGTCGGGAAGTTTAATGAAATTAGACTGAGATGGATATGTAAGAAATTAAATGTCTGTGTGAAATAAAGTTTTTGATAGTGCTGTGATTTTTACATTAATAAATGGCATGCCAGCTGTACTGAAATGTCCATAATTGAATCATTAAAAAATTGCACTATGTGACATACAATTAATCTCCTACACATTCTTCATTTGATTGACGATTTCACCAATGTTATCCAAAAAACAAAACCGTATTGCAGCATACCGATCCTATTCAGAGGAAATTACAGTATGATTTTGCTTTTGTTTCTTTCAGTTCATTTGTAGCTTTAGTATGTGCCATGATCCTTAGTGTCTTCATTGTGCTGAATTCTTCATATCAGAATTTCTTGATATATGCAATCATCTATTGGAATTTTTCAAAGTTTTACCAGATAGATTAATGCTGTTACAACCACAATTCGATTTTGGTCTGTGTTTTTATGAATATATTGATCTTAAAGAAAATAATGATATTTTTATTAGATTTAGCTTATGCATTTTTTCTTTTATAGATCAAAGGATGCATTTTTGACAGTTGTCCTGCTAAAGTGAGAGCATCCGGTTTTATCCGAGCAACTCTGGCCATGACAGATGGCAGTCTTGTCAAGAGATACATGATTGCATTTGTAGCCTTAGTGCGTGCCATGATCCTTGGTGTCTATAGTGCACTGCTGAGCTTTTTCACTGGGAAAATCAATTATTACTTGCTTTGGAATGCACTTGTGGAGGAACCTAATATTTGTCCCCAACTGTTTCTCTTCTCAAAAGCAGATAACGTCTGTTGTTGGGACACTATCCAAGAATTTGCTGACTACAGGAAAAAGAAGGGAGTTGATGTTAAGGTAGTTTTGTTTGAAGAATCTGAGCATGTTAAACATTTGGTTAAGTATAGAGATGAATATCTGAATCATGTCTATAGCTTTATAGATGCAAATGTAGAATCGGATAGCCCTTGCAATTAACAGAAAATTGGAATAATAACTGAGTGGTATTTGTTTGAATGGATTTGCACCTTAATTTAATGAAGTAGAATATTTTTATGAAATATATGTTTTCATTTGCTGTAGGGTGTCTAAGAAAATATAATTTGCTGGGATTGGTGCATATATTTTATTAAACATAAAGAATACTTTCTCAGATTTGTCGTAGTGTTTCAGGTGCTTACTTAAGAAATATTTTATTTATTTACTTTTTTGTTTTATGCACAAATATTAAATTCTGGTCATAATTTTAACATTTAAATTTGTTACTTGCAATTTAAAAATGGCTGACTTTAAAAAATTTGACAGGATTGTAACTTTTAGTTCTTGGCAATTTATAATTCATTGCATCTACACAATGTATTATTTCAGAAACTAAATTTGTTACATTTATAAACCTTTTTTTATTATTATTAAAAAATATTTAGGCTTCAAATTGAGTGCAATTATAGCATATAATTGAGAATTCTTAAAATACAACTTAAACATTTACTATTCTGAAAAAATACTTTTAAAAAATCATATGATATATAAACAGTCATATTAATTTTTATGCTCATTTTAATACTGTTCTTTCATTCAGGACAATTTTAATGCTTAAAAAATTCATTAAGAAATGGAAATGCAATGGTTTTATTGACTCTTTTAATTCTTTATTTTTTAAAATTTATTGGTAACTAAGAGAAAATACAGTTTTTTTGTAACACATATTTTTATTAATAAATAAACATTCATTCTTTTTTTTCTTTCATTAAATGATTAAGAAAGTGTCATGCATTATATTTCATTACATCATCATTATTAGTGTAAACCAGAACTATTTAAAATCCGGAGCTTTGATCATTGATTATTTATTTCATTTCATTTTCATCAAGAATGAATTTTGTATTTATTTGAAATGTATCATTTTCAATATTTTATTTTAATACATCTTTCATAAGAAGAAGAAAAATTCACTATATAGAGTGTCTGAACTGAAGGTATTTAAAAGTGATGTTTTATACTGAGCGAGCCAGGCATGCTTAGTTATAAATTCTAGTTGGATTAAAGAGGGTAGGGAACTCTTCAGGTTTCTTTTGCAAGCTAATGAATTGCAATGTGAGTACCATTGATATATTTAAACCCAAAAGTTAATTGAACTTGTGATAAGTATTCAACAAGTATAAGTAGGTATTATTAAATGTGTCATGTAGGGGTTGTACTATTTTAAATCTTTTACAAATAAACTTTTTTTTACTAGTGCATAGTCATTTTACCTCTTTCGCATATGCACAAACATTTTTAAAATTCTAGCACATGCCAAGGCCAGTTTAGCCCCTAACTTTTAGACAATACTTCCTTAATTGGTTCCTTAGCAAAACTGTAATCTTGGCATTAATATATGATTATTTTTTCATGTGGACAAATTATATTCATTTAAAAATATGCTTTTGTAGATTTTATTTACCATTTTCATTATCCATGGGATTATTTACTTATCAGCCTCTGTTGCTTGCATTGGTTCTCTGCCATATGTAAAATAAATCTGATCAGAATTTAATGTGCCAGGAAAGAATTTAATCACAAATTTTTTCTTGTATTTTCTACTGTGATGTTCTCCATCCATGACAATACAGGAAGTAATAACTACAGCTTAAAGAATTTTTAATAAAAGGAAATGGTAGATTCAAAAACAATTCACAGTTAGTTTTCCAAGCTGAAAAGTCTAGCAGTAATAAATTAAGTATTTGTTAGCTTAGACAGTGGAGTATTTCCTTCTCTAATCTAATATCTTGACATTTTTATCACTGTCAATATGTGCATGGATAACTGTGTAACAAATTTAGATAAAACAATGATAACACATTGAAGAAGTTGATTATTAACAGCATAACATTTTGATAACTAAATATGCTCGATTCTATCAGTATAAATCTTTATTACTTGATACTGTTAGGTTGGACATTTTGTATTTCAGTTTCATACTATCTCTTTGCATGTCTCTTTCTCACAGGTACCACTCTCAATTATTGAATTTCTATACTAATAAGAAAAGGCATGTTTCAAGTAGTTGTATTTTTTATTTATTAAAATATTATTTTTCCGGTGATCTGATATAACTTTATATATATATATATATATATATTATTATTATCTGATATACTTGTGATATAACTCTTTTATGCTACTTAATGATTTCTGTTTAAGAAGTACAATTGTTATGTTTTTATTTATTTTCTGTATTTAATGTCCCTACTATATGTTTCTGCTGACGATGCACATTTCAGAAGATCCCATTCCAGGTATTGAGGATCAATATAACTGTTGAATAGCATGTGAATGATATTTTTAATTAGATATATCTTATGATACCAGTGATCTTTGTAATATTTTGTAAAAGAATCTGCAATGCCCCCCCTTCCCCCCCAAAAAAATTATTGAAGCGAATTAAATAATAATTTTCACCTTTTTAATTTAATTGCAGTTAAGTTATCTGTATCAGTCATTAAGGCTATCTTATGTATGACATTATCTAAAAGTCAAATTATCTATTTTGTTTGCAATAAATTTTTTGTAGGAGAAAATATTTCAAAAGATATTAAAGTCTGAATTTTTTTAAACATTCCATTTTTAAAAAAATTCTGGTTGCTATTGTGTTTTATAGAATATTTTTTTTTCATATTTGCACATTTTTCATATTTGCACATATGATTTTTATTCATGTTGATATATATTTTCAAAGATAGTGCTATAAGTTTAGGTGATAATTAGGTGATTACATTTTCACATGATAGTTATCCTAAATATGATTTTTATTCATGTTGAGATATATTTTCAAAGATAGTGCAATAATTTTAGGTGATAATTATAGTAATGGCAACTAAAGTTGATAGTACATAAAAAGCTATGGCAGAATAGCTCAATTTGCAATTGTATATATCTTAAGGATATAGAAACAACTTTAATTCATTTGAAATATATTTCATTGATTAGTGACAATTAAAATTTATTAGTGGCTTTTAGATGCATATGGATTTTTCATGATTATTTAATTGATTATATACAATAGTTTTTCTAATACTCTCAACTTGTATTGCCATTGAATATAATTAATAAATATAAATTTTAAAATTAAAAATCTTTTGATCAAATTTTATTCTATAGGAGTGATTTTATCAGGTTAAGTGCATTTTTTAAAAAATGTTTATGATTTTATGTGTTTAAGTTTATAATTTTATTTATGTTTATAAAAGAAACTTAATTCTGGTAACCATTTGGTTTTATAACAATTCATTTGAAAATCTTTCTGGAACAGAAAATTTCTATTTAAATGTTCTTATAAGTTGCATCTTTTGCCTGCAGATCTTATGAATCTTTTTTCTTTTCTTTTTTATGTTTTGGTTAAAATTTTTGTCTTTCCTGTATTTATTTATTATATTTATTTCTCTTTTATTTATTGGATTAAACTGTGATGTTTTATGTGCTGTTCTTGAAATGAGCAATTGAATATATTTATCTCAGGAAGTATATTTATCTTATTTCAAATACTTAACACTGGAAGCATGGGACCATCATTTGGTATGGATGTAATGTTTAGATATGCCAGATGGTTGACATAATTAATAATTGGCTACTAATTATTTATTTTTACTATAGTTATAACCACATATTCTGGCTTGAAGTATAACCAAATCGTTTTTAGTATTATGTTTTGGACTTTATTTGTAGTAGATTAATTATTTGTATGCTCTGTTATATTATTCAGACCCAAAGACAACACATTTTTACTATGATATGCTAGTATATATATAACATTATTATGTCATTTCTTTAATTTTATTTTCATTATACTGCATGAGACAGAATCTATTGTTATTGTGATCTACAATACAATTGTTATTGTGATATGTTGTTATTGTGCGATATACAATGATATGTGTATATCATTTGTGAAATATTTTATTGTTTAATGTTTTTTTTCCCATCTCAGTTGCCAACTTGCAATGCTCTTGTTTTTCTTATCTTTGATGCACCATCAGTTGGTATTAATAATAGAATGACTGAAGATATCTTGATATCAAGGAACTGTAAAGTCAGTCATTCATGGGCATTCTGTGCATTTCCATTTTCTAGTGCATCTATCTAGTATACTCATATAGTGATATTCCATGCTGCTATCTCCCTCCCCTTGCCCCGTAAATTCCTTGTTGCACTGAAAATCTACCCTTCTTTTCTACATTTACTGAGTGTCTACTCCAAACGATGTCGTACAAGTGGACTGATGGAAGTTGTGGTTTGAATACTCAACCTTCCACTCCATGCAGGCAGTTCTGATTGATTTCAACGTTTATGATCAATTTTGGAGTGGTCACTTCATTGGCTTGGGATGTATTGATTATAAATGTATAGCTTGAATGAAATTATTTATAAAATCTTGTCTGGAAAATATTCTCTGAGGAGAGTTACAATACTTAGATACATTAGTAAAAAAGATTCTGTCCTGAAGGTTGAGCTTTAATTTGCTGTTCATGAAAAGAATGTGTGATACTACTGTCGTGATAAATTATACTTAAAGCAGTTATATATGAATTAAGAAATGCATCCTAACAATACTAAAATATAATAAAATTCTTTTATTTTTTAAAAAATAATTAATGGATATTATGCAAATTTATTTGAATGAATTTAGTTTATCTAAAATCCAGATCTCTTAAATATGAAAAATTTATTTTAGTTGAAATATGTAAGTACTGTGATATCCTAAAAAAAAGTTTTAATGTGATATATTTTTACCAGTGCATAATGTGGTTATTTCAAATCTGCCTTGAAATGGTTAATGTATATTTATTTGAATTCTGCATTTTGCAAATTATACTGTGATTAAAATGCAGGTAAAATGGGTTTTTTTTATATGAGTTATTTGGTGTCAGATCAATTTATAGAGATTTATAAAAGAAATTACTGTTGATATGTTTCTCAAAATTCTTTAATATTTAAAATGTACAGGAATTAAAAGATATAAAATATTACATTTTATAACTCATTTGTATTTTAAAAAGAATTTATTACATTTTCAAGATATTTGTTTGATTAGTCTATATTTTATAAATTTAAGCAGCATATAATATGTAAATCTGTGTAAACTATATGTTACATTTTTCAATTTCCGATTTAACAAATTTATTATATAAGAAAACTAAAACTTTTCATAAAATTTTATAATTAATGAAGTAAATTTATAAATTTAATTGGATGTTGTTGTTTTTTGTAATTCTGTATATATCTTATTCTGAAATGAATTATACAGATACATGTTAGTAGAATTTATTATTATTTTTTAAATGAATGCATTTCCAAGTATTGGAACTTGTAGTTTCCATTTAAAAAAAAAAAAACTTTCTCTACATTTCAAGTACCTAATAATCAGATACTTAACAGCATTGTGTTTATTAGAAAAACATTTTTAGAATATGTTTGAAAATTGCTTCTAGAAAGAATATATTGTGGTTGGATTTAGATATAAAAATTTTTCAAATCTCTTAAATAGTTATAATAAACATTTCATTATTTTTTATGTAAATACAATTAATTATCCTTTATTGTAGTTTATTTGAAAAAATAATTCGAGATTTCATTCTAAATTAACCTATTGTGAAGCATAGGATTTGAAGTGAGTTTCATATCAATCTATCAGTGAGAACCAACTCTTTTTGGAGAGAACCGTCTCAGAATATACTATTTATGTAAAATGATGATTCTTAAGTGTAAAGAGTGGCCCAGAGTTCTTTATTATTTTGACTTTTATTTCCATCTACAAACACCTTAAACTTTGCATACTTTTATTATATTCAATAAATTTAGCTAATTTATCTATGGCCATTGTAGAGTTAAGAGTAAAATGTATGCATTTGAGTGACCACAAAAAGAATAGATTCTTGTAATAATTTCAAAACAAATATATATTTTATTTTTTTAGAAATTTGCATCTGAATAATTAGAACGTATAAGAATCCAGTAAAAATTTTCTTTGCCTTAAATATTAGCTTAATATATCCATATTTAATACAAATAAAAAAAACCCATTTATATACTTTTAAATGCTGAATAGTTTGAGCCAAATCAAATATAATCTAATATCCATGGCCTTTGTAAAATACTGAGGATATATTTTAAAAGCAATATCAGAAGAGAAAGCAATACTTAGAAAGATATATTGTGGATGAAGTATATATTTGTGAATATTAAAAAAAGGGTGAAAGTGCCTCCAAAGAATATATAAATTTTCTGTCATTCATGTTTTAAATTTTTTTTTTTTTCCTTTCTGATTTCACAAGAACAATGAAAATATGTTTAAGTAGATTTCATTTTTGAATTCAGTTGGATTTTCCATCTTCACACGTTATAAGTTATTTAGAAATTTTATTTTTGATTCAACTGAAAGATACTATTTATCAATTTCACTGTAACATTTTAGATTCTTACCTGTTTTATAGTAAAAGAAAATGATAATTCAAGATATGAATTAAATATTGATTGAAATTGTTACTTTTAAAAATAACATTCATACTATGATATGTATATGGATAAAAAAAATACAATATATTAGTTTTTTTGCATTTCTGTAAATTAAAAAGATGTGGAATAAAGTATTTCACCAATGCATGTTGATCTTTATTTAAAACATAAATGTATTTAGCAGATTTTTAACCATTAACCCACCTCCTTATATTATGATCAAAGCAGACACATAACTTTTCAATGTATAATATTTAAACCCATCAACAATATAATGCAATTTTCTTTTTAAAGCTTTTTAACTACAGGATTGCATTTTAACCCAGTTTCAATTTATTTCTGAGATAATGTTTAAAAATGGGGTATATTATTTTTAACCTTACCCTTTGAAGAGAAGCGAGAGCTTCAAAACAGTGCAATTCTGGAGATATTAGAAATGGGATTTTAAATATATATATATATTTTTTTCATTCCAAAAAAAAAAAAACCCTCGTTATGAACCTGAATTTTGAAAATAAAGCATAATTAATGATAAAAAAAATATTATCCTTTAAATATAAATCTTTTTTGAATGGACCTTACATTCTTTGATTTTTTAATTAAATATATATATCTTAATAAAGAAAAAATAAAGATTGCAATAAATCAATAAAATTGCAAATGTTTGATTTAAAAGTAAGTTTTTAATTAAAAAAATTTGTCATTATTAAATCTTTCAAAATTAAACATCTTTGCATCATGTATTTATTATAGTGAATTAAAGCAATCGATTAGTTAAGTACAAGTTATACTCTTAATGAGTCATTTCGGACTATATTTACCTAAAGAATCAAAGTAAGTTCTCCTATAATTTTATATTACCCATTAAATATAATGAAACATCACAATTTCAAAGTTTGAATATATTCATAGCTATCTTAACTTCAGAAATTGAAAGTTCTGTTTGCATTTAAAATAAAAAAACTGCAGAACTGATCTCTATGTTAATTATTTATCACTTTACACATCATCAGAGAACTTAAAACTAAGAAATGTAACTAAAAAGTAAAAATTTATAAGTAAGTGTACTTAATTACAGCTTAGAAGTTAGTAAATCATTAAAAATTCACTGAAGTGTAAAGCAGGATTAACAATTTAATTCCAAAAAGGTAAGTAAAGTAAAGTTATTTAATTACCATGCTTATAAATATACATGGATTATTTATTACAAATTGTTGTCAATTTTAAACAGTTGTGTAATATCTAATATATTATTCTAAAAAAAAAAGCCAAACCAGTTCAAATAATTTATTTAAGCACAATATTTATCTTACCATAAATAGGAGAATTCTTTCAGTATTCAAAATACATCTTACAAATATATCACTGAATAAGGCATTCATTAATCATTTTCTATAATTTTACATACACAATTGGTATAATACTCGGGACAGACACATGCATCCAGTTTATCATAGAAGTTTTTATGTAGATTGTCTGTTCTATGACAAAATTCAATTTCTAATATTTATACTGATAGGGGGGAAAAATCAAACTTAATATCACAATTTATTGAAACATAAAAGAATGTAATTTGTTAATTTTCTGTACTGTAGTATAAAGTATTTAATAGATCATCAAACAAAAGAGTATTTTTATAATTTGTACATGAACCTTTAAGTAGGAGTAAGCAAAATGGCAGTACTAGTAATTAAAAGACATATAAACATACATTCTTAAAGTCTTTAAATATATTATTAACTATATAACTTTCTCTCATTTTCCTGACTTAATTTCTTTATACAAACATTTCCACTGAAAATCTCAGAATCAAAAAATGTCTTATGGAAATTTCTCTTTTAAAATATACTATGTAC
>JAPMOR010062528.1:0-24448 GCA_026543865.1 Argiope aurantia | reverse complement strand
AAAGAGGTCTTTACTCAAAATAATCATATTATAGTAAAAATAAGATATTCACCTACCTCAAAAGTATTTTTATTTTTCGTAAAAAGAAAATGCATCAAAGCTTTATTCAGCTAAATTTTTTCTAAAAAGTGTGTCACTCTTTCAATACGGAGGAAAACATATTATTTGAACCATTCCGACAGTAGACAATTATTTTTTAAACTTTTGTTCAAAAGATCATTACGCAGTGGTAGCATATTTACAGCCAAATATTAAAAACTGACTGCAAGTAGTGTATATTTTTATTTTAAATCCATTTTCTCATTTAGGATATTGTGATTCCCTGAGAAAGGGAATACATTCGAAACATTTTACCAATCAGGTTTACACTAAGACCATATAAAAATGTCATTTTTTCGTATATTTAAAGAAACATTTTTAATAAAAAAGTGCTTTGTACACAGCTTTTAAGTAGCTGTTTTTAATTAGTTGAATCAGCTGAACTATTCGACATTCAACTGCCCGTTAGTAATGGAATCTGCACTTGACTTAAGTTATTCTTCATCAATTTGGCCAAATTAAGAAAAATTTTAAGTGCATAAATGCAGTTTATAATTTCAAGTTCATTGCAGATAAAGATGGATTTCTGGAATCGATTTTCCCTTCTCACCCTCATTTGCTAGAATTTTGAAGTTAACTGTGATGGTACGTGTCCTTGAGAATACATCATTATAAAATTTCCAACATTTCAGTGCCGGGTTTTCTCTTAATTCTATCTCATTTTGAATCCATAGGAGAAGAGACATCTGGTAACAAATTCCGAATTTCAATTCTAATGATGAATTACGAAATATAAAATTTAGAATACAATAATGATAGAAGTTTTAAGGCACACTTTTAAAAGAGTACTCAAATGGAGAAAGTAATTTTTTTTTTAAACTCCTGGTTTCAAAATCCTTAAATCCTTGATACGGTACAATTGGGGTATAATATATAATGACAATGAAGACTAGAATACACTTAAATATTCATTAGAAATATTTTTTTAAATAATCAAACAAAGTTATGAGAATGATACGAGTTCATAACATCTGCGAGGAATTCAAATTCTCTCAATTTAAAACTGCATGCATAAAAACATTCTTTTTAGAAACGTTTATATTGTTTTAGCTTTTTTTATGTTATTAAAATATCAGTAGCCCGTCAGCCGCTGCTCAATTTTGAGTAACAGCGTTGCCCGAGGAACACCACGTGGAGGTCGGCTACCAGAGTTCCTCGAGGGCTGTCCTCCTACACTCCGGTGACTACATTCCGGGACAGCCCCGGGAGGTCGAACAAGCCTCGACCTCCCTCGCACACGCCTAAGAAACGGGTTCCATCTGCCGGTCACGAGTTCGGGATATCAGTAAATTAAAGTGTCGTGCGTTGACGATAGGGGGAGTGGATCAACGCGTCCACAACAACTTAGCGCACTCCTGTAGACTTAAATATGTAATTATATCTCTAAATCTTTTAATTAGCCGAAATGTTCGAATTGTAGTTGTATGAACGATACTTAACTAACTGGTCTCTTCAACAATCAATTTGGAAAGAAGTGATGCCGAATAGAGGGTTTTGGAGTGCGCTAAGTGCCTTCCTGGAAGGGCTTTGGATGGAAACTGGCCCACATTCGTGCAAGGCATGGGGAAACCAGGCAAACCCCACGCAGCCAGTCCGGCAGAGAGCCGCTTTCCACAGAGGAGGACTCCGCCTCCCAGTTCAGAGAGCTTCGGCGCTCGACCACTGGTGGGGCGCTGAAGGAGGCTGGTGAATGGGAGTGGACCAGCGAGGCCACTTTTATTTGAAGACGCATAATCGGGAAATTCAGATATTACTATCGCTCTTAATAGTAAAAAAACTTTGAAACGTGTCTTTGGAAGATGCTACTTAACTGCGCTGATATTCTTAGAATGATAGATGATTACTTAATTATATAAAATCCTATCGAAACAATTTTTCAAATGCTTTTGAAGCCATCTGTGTTTCACTGCCAGATAATATATAATTGTTATTAATTTTAGAAATTATATTTTTTCCTGGAAACATGGGATAAAACAATGGAATGATAACATTTCATGGTAGGAGTATTTTTTTTAATTGCCTAATTAAAAATTTATTTATTTTTGTTGATAAATTTTCTGGCAAAGGTATTTTAAATGCTCTATTTGACATTAATTAATAATCTAGTCACTCTAATAATTGCTTTACAAACATTTAATTTTCGATAAAATAAACTGTTTTAAGTAATGCACTCAAAGAGTTACCCTACAAGAATCAACAAGAATGACAAAAATAATTTCCACTTACTATGCCAAAATACGTAAATAATCGTAGTTTTAAATTCATCATAAAATTTTAACATAATGTAGATGATCTTGCATTAAGGGCGATGTATGGAAGCACGGAATCTATTTTCAGAACGTGAACGTCTTATTAAGCCAAGAAGTGTCTGATTTATATCGCGAAACAAAGTTAATGAACATTCGTATTTTTATTTCAACTTATAATCCACATTTACATGCTGGTTTGCTTTTTATGAAATAAAGAAAAAAGCTTCTTAACTTTTCAATACTTCATATATCGTTCCAAGAAAAATATCCCTGATTTGTTCGAATATTCGGATTTAAATAGACGCAAAAGTTAAAGTAGCAAGGGTATCTACCTATAACTTATTTGGATGTTTTTTATCTTATACTATATTTATTATAATAGCAATAAATATGAAAAAACGTTTGTCTCTAAATAGAAGAACAAAATATAAACAACTGAAATATATATTTTTTAAATCTGTAAGCATGAAAGACTAGCTATTTCATAGAAACGCAACAGGAAAGATAATATTTCTACTTTAATTTACATGCATTTGATATCGAGAAGACAGAGCACTTGAACGCGTCATTTGATACATATTTGAATCAGTCTTGGTGACAAAGTAGGAAATAGATGTTTTCGAGGAAATTTTGTTATTACGTTTAGATTCAGTATATTCTATGAGAACATTCGAATGCTTTTCCCTCAATAAAAATATCTCTTAATTTTTTTAAATAATTTTTTGTTAGATGTTAGAGTTTTGAACAAAATAGATTTTTTTCCCTTTATTTCTGAGTTTTGACGATAAGATCTTTAAAATCAATAGGCTTTCTATCCATCCTATGCTTGCTGATGAAAATATTTATTTTCAGATTTAGAATATTTGTTAGAATTTTTTGAATTAGATTAGAATATTTAGTTTTAGATTTAAATTCAGTATTTTATTTCGTTTTCCGAAATAATAGATAGTAATTCCGTTTATAAATAAACTAAAAATGCTAAATGACTCGAAACATTCTTTCCTTAAAATCTTCATAGATATGTACTTATTTATACTATTAAAAACTGAAACTTAAAATTCATACAACTGTAGATTTCCTCGAGTGAAACATTTATATCTGCGCTCCTCATAAATTAAAATGTGAACTTGAATCATTATAACATTAAATATTAAGTTATTTATAGTAGTACCTTAAGATTATAATTCAATTACAACCTGTACTCCATTAATGTATTGAAGAGGTGATGTGAAATTTGAAGTAATTACTGTAATTTATTCTTAAATTGATATTATAACCATTTACATTTCTTCACAGTTGTATTATTTCTACGATTTTTCTCTACTGTTTTCATTTCTGTGCCGTGTGTTAGGTCGAATTCCTCAAATCCTTTCAATGAACGAATAATGATTTAAACTGGGTCTTAATTCTCAGTCATCTCTATCATTGAACGTACTCCTTTACAATCAAGAAAACAAATTTCACATATAATAGGAATAAAGAATACAATATTAATAAATATTTACGATTAAGTAAAATGTCTTTTAAATAACCTAAATTGAAAGAATATTCAATCATCCGATCTCGTTTAAAATAGTTTCTCTTGCTCTTTATCCTTTTTCTTTGACACTGAGTAATAATTTGATTTTTTTTAATTTCAAATTATTTTAGAATCCTATTTTATCTACACTAATAATAAACTAATTAATAAAGTAGAGTACATTCTTAAAAAACTTCTTGTTTTTTTTTCTCCCGGAGAGATAATGTAGAGGTTTAATATTAAAAAAATAAATGCAGTTTTTTCCCCCAAAAGTTAATAATTCCCCAGTTACATAAATTGAAACATTTGAATGACTCAGAAATTCTGCTTCGTTTACATTTTCCATACATATTTCCTTACTCAAACATAAATTATTTTTGATTCTAACAATCGATCCAGTTATCAGAGATTCACTTGTAATATTTTAAGCTGATTTTTTTCATTCCTCTACTCTAAATTGAAGTTCTGTACGATATCGTTCTTTCGGGTTTCTGTCGTAAATATTTTTCTTAAGATTTTTTTTCTGTTTAATCTGTTACTTGAACGTCTTTGTAAATGTTTTAGCAATTAAAAATTATTTCAAAAATCAATAAATATCTTTGATCGTGAGATTCCATTTTAGTCTAAATCTTTTCATATGCAAAATAATTCAATAAACTTCCAAAACCAGTGAATGAAATTAACGTTGTATACTTCATAACTTAATATTTGCCACTCAATTTAAACATTTTCTTTATTTATTTTGAGAAAATACATCACAACAGAAAAAAATATCTGCTACTTGATGCACGGACATGACCATTGGTCAGTTAAAGTTCTCTGAAAGAGATTTGAAAATTAATATGATGCAATTTAGAGTTCAGGATAAATACTTACTAGTTTTATGTAATACTTTTCTAAAAAGTGTTGTCTCAGCAATAAATTAATTTAAAAGTCTCCATAGAAATGTTTATTATTTGCGAAATGTCATGTTAAGCAACATATATCGTATTAAGATTGTGGCATTCGATTTGTATTCTTATTATAATTATGATGTTTACTGATAATAATATAATTTTAATGCTAACTATTAGGAATATTTTATGAAGGAAATATGCAATTATTAATGTAGAAGTAATTTCTCCCTTTTTATACAGATATTTTTTCAGTGACTATGTTTTAACAAGCTTTTATAGTATACACATGTATTTTTTCAAATTGTATAAATGCTATGTGTAGTTTTTTTCTTATTTTTCTGATACTATTGGGGTTAGCTATTTTTGAAAAGAAAGCTGTGCGCAGGAAAGTTCTAGCAATATTTGATTATGCTGCTTCGGCATTGACGATTTGATACTAATCAAAATCTCTTTAAAAAGAAGGAATATTTTAAATATTTTCATTTAAGAAATCGGAACAGTTTAGTTAAATTTTAAATAGTCTGGAAATTTTAATATTTTCAATCTTAGTTGTATGCACGATGAACAATGGAAACAGCTTCTAATAAAAGCTACTTCACCAAGATCTGCCCAAATGCTGCGCTCGTCTATATAAATAAATACGATTACACTGTCAGGAATTGTCAAACTGCATGTGTTCGGAAGCGATCCAAATCTGTACAACGCACTGTATATTTTTTGAAAGAACATCTGGACGTGAGAGAAATGGGGTAATATAGGAAGTAGCATCTCTCAAAAGAAGTATTAAAATGGTTTTCCGAAAGTTGAAATGGCCAAAGCTTCGCATTCCCTGACGATTCGTTGCATTGATCCTTCAAGCATAAGACGCTTCCACTTATCAAGAAGGTCTAGAAAAGTGGCCCGAATTTTATCGTTCAGCCAGTAATAAGCGTTTCAATTAACCTTTTGTATTATTTCGAATGTAAATATATATCTATACCCAGCTCCAGTGAAACCTCCAATCCTCGCATATTTGCAATCATCAAAAAGTTTTGGCATCAGTTATATTTCAGCACATTTAATAAATCTCGTAAAATAATGAATGTTATAAAAAAAACTAAACTTTTGAAAAATTGTAAGAACCATTCATTGGGTTTCACAGTAAGAACTAAATAGTGTATTAACAAGAAAATTTTTTTGTAATACTGCTGCTTCTTATGTTTAAACGTTATTTCAAGGAATAGCTTTTCTAATTCAAATATTTTTGAATTCTTATCAAATTGTTAGAGAAGGCATCTCTGAAAAGCAGGTAAAAGGCCTGGTGGAATTTTTCTTTTTCCATTTATGAGAGGAGTTAATTTCTGGAACAAATGTTTTGAAACCAAATGAAAGAATTTATATTTTTAAAGTCTGGATATGTTTATCTCTTTCAGCTAAAATGCTAATCAGGTATTGAATCTTTATCTGAAATTTCTAATATTCCGAGACACACAGCAAAAGATAAATATAAGATTTCACATAAATTGTTGGACCATTGGAAACGCAGGAGAGACAAAATTTAAATTTCCATCAAGAGATGTAAAATATTCGCTTATAATCTATACTATTAAAACTGAAAATGAAAGAAGTAGACAATTTTTACTCTAAAATGCACCAAAATTTTTGGTAGAAAATTTCGAAAGTGCCGGGAAGCACTCGAATTCCTTTTTGGATTTTCTTGTTTAAAGATTTATAGCTAGAATAGTACAAACCAGTTCAGCATAGGTGTTTTAAATAGTTCCATTCGAAAAGGGAAAAAATGGAATGATATATTTTCCAAGTGTCAACTGGACATTTTAATATGATTTGGCAGCGAAATGCAATGAAATTGCAGGATTCGGAACATTATTTTTAATCACTATTTCAGATTGATCAGAAAAAAACTACAACTCTTGGAAATAATCTTTAATATTTTCTTTGACTCTGGATGACAAATGTATTGCAAAAAGTTCATGGAAATAAAATATTTAATCATCAAAAATCAAAAATTCATCCAAATAAAGCGTAAGTATATTTAAAATGAATAAGACTCAAGAATTTGAAATAAAATTTTAACAATCAGAAAGATACTAAATCTCCTTGAAAAAGAAATTATAGTTTTAATTTAAACAACGTTGGATGTAAAAACACAAAATGAATTCAAGCTATTAAGTATTTGGTCCTTTCTCTGCATACCAGTAATCGCCAAGTTATTTGTAAATGTGCCAAATGAAGTGTTAATAATGGAGGATGTCGACATGATCCGTAATTTTATAATTTGTCTTTATAAATTATGCTTTTTTAATTTAATCTATCTTTTGCAAGCATTTATGTTTAGTCACAATAGCTACTTGATAAGTTAAAAAGGACTTGATAAGATTGTTTCCAAAAATAATTTTTTCTCGCGAAAAGAAAAAGAAATTATACGTCAGAGACCAAATTAATTACATTAGAATGCAGCTCTCTCTTCACGATGGACTGACAAAAGAGGCCTTTGCTTAGCAAAAAGATAAAAACTATCATATCGCACGTGCCTTCAATAAGCGGAAAGAAAAACAATTTTAAGCTGGAAAATTTCAAATTAAATATTGACAATTACTCGTGCAGAAAACAATATTTAAGTATTTTTCTCAACGAGAAATTCAGTAGGCTTTCCTTGCTTCAACTGTATTACAAAGTTTGGCAAATACAGTCAGCCAGAGTCGGAAATCAAGCAGCTTTTAAATAAGTTCAAAGCCTCAGTTTCCTGAATTTTATAAACGAGATTTCAATTTCACGACTCTAACAGGAAACAAAAATCTGTCATTAGAAACTAACCTTTTTGCTTGGCGATCATAGCTGATTAGCTAAATGAGAATGACTGACAATATGGAATTTCATATCAGTTGACTCATAATTTCTTTCCATTTTATTTAATTATTAAATTTTATGCTTTCTTTATATGTAAAATATCAGAATATTCTGCGATAATAGAGATGACAAACAAGAAAATAATGTAAAGAAATGAAGCTATTTATAATTCTTGACCTTTTGAAATTCAAGTGTATCCTCAAACATTTCTCATTCAAAACTATGTTTAATATAATTCTGACAAATTGCAGGATAAAAATTTCAGAAATAATATAAAGTCTTTCAGTTTTATTTCCTTAATATCCAAAATTCCCGTCATGTAAAGTGCTAAAGTATTTAAAGCTATCTTTCGCTAATACAAAACAGATACTATTGTAATGGACGCCGTTGAGTGATATGGCTAAACTTCCCTGAATTTTAAAATTTTTATACACTTTATTTTCACATACATTGTTTCCATGTCATACCCACATAGGAAATAATTGCAGATAAAATCACTAAATTATATTTTTCACGTTTTGAATGAAAAATACCAGATCTAAGCATTTTTTAATATATCGTTTTAGCAATACAAAACTGTTTTTATTTTGAAGCTCTGAAAATATACTTCTAAAGTTAAAAGGACATAAGATTGTAGATCCAGGTATATTTCAGTTCCAATGCACTGTATAGCAATTCAATTTCAATCTGTCTTGAGATGAAACACAATTGATTTCCTACTCTCAAATAATCAGTACTATTCCTTGAATTTTTCAATACAATCTACCATCTGAAATTTTGATAAATAATGAAAAAGGTTTTATTTATAGTTTCAATATTCATTTCGGAATCATTAGCCATTTTTATTTAAACTACGTTTCGTGCTATCATCAATGTTTGGTGAGAGTCGTTATTCCGGACAGTTTATCAAGAAACATGAACGTATCCAACGAATCAAATATTTTTCGCCAAATCCATGCAATAAGATTACAGTGCTTGGCATATTTCAATGCTTTAAGATCTTTCGCGCCAACTTTTTAACTTGAGATATTCTGTTGGGGATATAACGAAAATGTAAGAAAAAAGATTTTAGAAGTCAAAGTGTATCCAAACGTATGAAAATAGCAACAAAAAATTTTAACTCTGAATATTAGCAAGAATTGATAAAATTAGTAGAAATATTTATTGTTTTTTATAAACAATTTCAAAATGCATTGAACGTTAAAAGTAAGCAAAAATGATTTCGATAAATAGTGATAATAAATTTTCGTAAAGCACGGCATAGCTTAACCATATTGTTAAATAACATTGAAATCAGGTTTGTTTTTACATTTTGTAATCGCCAAATGTTATACAAAGTTTCTAGATTCAAATAATAAGAAATATTAAAAACATTAGATGTATTAAAACTTTTTGCAAATAGTTAAATTGGATGTTTTTCGAAGCGTTTTCTATTCGAGCGACAATTAATACACATAATTCTGTCATACATGGGTCTTTTGGCCTTACGTTCTGCGCACAGCTTTCTTAGGTCTCCTAGCACTAGATGGTCTAGGAGTTGCCGCAGGGTTTACTACTGGAGGGGAAGAAAACGACGTACCTGGAGTACTCACCTGGAGAGGAAGAGGAATTTCCTCCCATTCCATTGGCTCGTCGTTGACCACAGGCTCCCAGTCCATGGGCTCCTCGGCGCAGACCTCCTCCCAGTCCATTGGCTCCATACCTGAAACGAGATCTGGAGAAGACACACAAAAATCCATATTTAATTTGCAAGTGCGAAAACAAGTAAAGAAATAAAATCAAATATTTTTATTCAAAAAAAAAATATCACTCCAAGATAGCTGTCGCTGTTTTGCCGCAAGTCAAACTCTCAGAAACTTGACTCAAAATGGCGTCTCCGATTGTAAAATCTGGCGTTCCATGAATTTCAACCAATGAGATTAAGAGTTCAGAAAGTTGAAGTTAAAGTGAATGAAATTGGAGGTTTTAACAATGCCAAAAAATATGATCAAAATTTTATTTCCCTAACGAATTTATAGGAAATATTTTTAATTATTTCTTGCCTGCATCTTGCGCTCAATCAGGGAATTTTCTTTATCGTATTAGCATCTAAGAACAATCCTTATGTAATCCATTTTTTCTGTAATACTCACAAACTTTCAGTTCTGAACTTTCCTTGTGCTCTTTGATTTAGCAAATATTATTTGAAATTTTATTATTCCATTTTAAAAACTAAAAGTTTTCAAATTTTAGGTGATATGACAGTGAATTGGTTCTAGATACAGTACGACAAAAGGAAGCTAAATGTAGTTGCTTATAGCCTATATCTATACAAAATCGGGTTTCTAGAGCATCAAGTTGTGCATGAAAACTGATTAATTCTGCCTTTATAAAACTAGAACAGGTTCGATTTAATCAAACGCATTTAAAAAAAACCCTTCTTCTGAAATCGGTGCAATACGTAACCATATCTAATGAACTCGAATTTGTATAAAAACATCCGAATTCACTGTTATTTTCGTGAAATTTGTGTTTGTAAATCAACAACAAATATGAATATACTTCGAACAGTAGATGAATAAAAATAAAATTGTTTTTTATAAGACATCATAATCTTCTTCTTCATTAATAATTTTTAAGAATAAAATGCAAATAATCAATAATAATTTTAAATCGGAAGTAAATATTTCTATTTAAAAGATATGCTAACAAGGAAGTATCAATTTTCTGATATCAAACAACTTCTGAGCTAAATGTGAATAGTAATCATGAGTTATCTTGTTTAAACTTCAACATTTAGTAGATTTTTCTTATCCTGTTTTCAAACATTAAAAAGAAACGAAATCATGAATTTGAAATATTTACGAATGTTTGTTGCCGATGGCGTAGGGAAGATATTGTCTAGAAAAAAATGATTGATCAACGAGGCGTATTATCAGGAATATGAAACGGTGGTCCTATCGAAGATGTATTTTGTTGCAAAAGTTAAAATTGAGGAGTCAACAAATCCATAAGGAGGGGGACAGTCGAAGTGCACTACAACATCTTTGTGACTGGCAATCTCCAAGCGATGAAACCAGCTTATCTATTCTTTTGAAACTGGGGAAGATTTCTCAAAGCAAGGACGTGTACCTCCAATGGATGCCGTCACACATAAACATTAGTGGTAATGAGGTCGTTGATTGATTGGCCAAAAAGGAAATTCAGATTAAAATGGCCACTGGATCATTGCTTACTTATCAAGAACTATACTCAAATCAAAGATCTAACCTGAATGTAATATTTCGTATTCCTCCTGCGCATCAATGGTACACGGTAAGATCACTTGGCACTCTACTGGAAACCAAATGTGACTTGGTTTTCAGTTTGCACTGACTAGACTAAAATATGTCCAATTGTGTAGTAAATTGTGTAGTAATTGTGTAGTAAAAATTGATACGTATTTTCTTAAAGAATAAAGCTGCCGCTTTCGTCATTCGTTTTCTGATGTTGAAAACTCCTATTTGATATTTGATCTTTTACTTGCATCATCAATAATAATTGAAAAAAATGAATCACTGATTTCCCGTGAACTTTCTTTTCTTAGTACATCATTTGTGTTGTATTGGTCATTTTTCTTAATATGTAATATTCTTCCTTTCTTGTAATATTATTTGAAACACATTTTGGTCTTAACGGCGGGCAAAAAGGGCCAAGAAAATATTTCGCCAAATTATTATATTATATCCAAGTACATTATTATTTATTTTGAAAACTTTTCAATGTGCAAATCTCATGCTATATAACTTGACGATTGAAACAGTGAATTGGTTCTATTTACAGCACGACAAAAGGAAGCTCTGTGTAGTTGCGTATAGCCTATATCTATACAAAATAGGTTTTCTAGAGCATCAAGTTGTGCATGAAAACTGATAAATTCTGACTTTATACTTGACAATTGAAATCGCCAATGTGGCGAAATTTTTTCTTGGTGCATTCGGTAGCCGTTAAAACCGACCAATAGCATATTTGGCAATGTAAACAATTTGGATAGAATTTTGAGAAGAATAATTTTGTTAAAAATTTATGGTTTTAGAAATTTGTTGTTAGATGAAAATTTGTGCATCGTTTTTTTATTTCCTTCTTTAAAATCCATTCCTTGAATAGAATATGTACTTTCATATTCGGCGCGTTTGCTTGATAATTAATAAAAAGGAAATCTACTTTTGATGAATCGCATTTCTGTATGATTTTTCATTTTGCAAAAACATGTTACTTGGAGACAGATAATAATGTGTAAGAAATGCAGGAGAAAATATTTATTAAGTTAAATGTAAATGAAATAAAAGTATGTCACTATTCAATTATTAACTCTTCTTTAAATGCAATGAAGAATTGGAATAAAACTATGATACGCTGTTATCGCCTTGATCAGGAAAGTTTTGCCAAGTATTAAAATGTGAAATGAAATGTCGCCAATTTCTATAGCGACAAAGAAAGAAGTTATCAAAATTTCCAATTTTAGTTTTGTAAAGCTCGCATTGAAATTTTATGCTTTGTCATAATTAGTGTGCTATATTCTGAAAAAAGTTCTATAGTCACAAATGTATATCTATTATTATTATTATTAATAAAAGTTTAAATTAAAGATAATTTGTTTAAAAATACAAAAATGATGCATATGCAAATCTGTATCATTGCACTTTGTAGACAAAGAAATTTCGGCGTTTCTACTGGTGATTCTTAGAATTTGTGAATAGTTCTGGAATATCTATTACTTCGAAAGTGCAAAATTAGATAGGTTTATGCAAATTAGATAGGTTGGACACAAGATTTCTTCAATTTGTGAAGAGTACAAAACTTAACTGACCTATTCCTTCAACGTTTTAGATAATATTATCATAAGATTTTTTTTTTCATTTTTTCTTTTCTTTTATCGAGGAGTTCAAGTTCGAAATCAAATTTCATTGTAATTCCATATGTTATGCGGATTTGATGCAAGCAAATAGAAGCCCTAGAACTTTAAAGAAACAGAAATGCTGGAGAGATTTTACTCCAAAATTACTAAAATTCTGAAGCTCCCTTTACACACCTGGAATTCTTTAGTTCATCAAATACTATCCGTCAATATCTAAAGGACAGAAATGAAACGTTCTTTCCTTCCTTTTTAAGAAGACAACAAGAAATATACAACTCTTGATTAATGACGTTAAGCCCGATTAAAATCGCAGACTTCCATTTCCAGTTTTTTCGAATAGAATTTTTTCGGCTCATTCTATGCATCCCCTCCCATCTGGAAACTGCCCTTCAAATAATTTGTTGATAAGCTATTGATCGGTGACTCATTCTCCCTCCCCCTCTCACTCCTCCCTGCAATGGACGTGAAATTTACCGACGATAAACTAAGCAGTATAAGTCGACAATTGTTTGTAAATATTAGCTGAACTTATGCCAAATAGTAAAACGATCGGACTTCCAAAAATTCATGCTGGTTTTCCATTTGACATGATATAAATCGACCATGGTAGGATCTCTTTCATTCTTTTTTAAGATTAGATCAATTCATCTGATCATCTTTTAGATTAATTCATCTGATTGCGCATTTCTACTTGAATCTTGGGAATTCTTGTTTGAGTTTCATAAGACTCAACGCTTTTACGTTTTACTCTGCACACTATTATTACGAATCTACTTATTACGAAACAGCTGGTATTTATATACTTTAAGAGGGGAAAAATATGCTCTCATTTCCCATCTTGTCTCAGTGAAATAAAGAAGCATTTGTTAATTTTTTAAAGTTTTTATGTACAATATTTTTAATGCTGAACTCTAGTGTATAGAATTATAAATCAAAATGCACTTATAACATAATTTTCTTTTGTCCCTACAACATGCTAAGCCGCTTACATTCTTGCCGCAGATGTTTGTAAATAGAAACATTATCCTATCCACTATGCAATATCTCGCCATTCACTCTTTCGTGGAACTCTAAAAGGTTCTTACTTCCATTGGTACGTCTTTCATATGAAAGAGTCCTTAACTATACACCATCAAGAAAAATATTCATAAACATGATCAAATTCGTATTTGAGAATGTTCAGTTATTCCGATAAGAATCATCATATTAAATTTTTCCATTCGATATTTCAATATTCTCCGCATGTTATTCATAATGCAGTCTGGATCCTTCTCTGATGTTTCTTTCTTATATAATTGTTTTCTTCCTTAACTTAGTATTCGATGCATAATGCAGCCTATCGTATTTTTCCTTATAAATAGATTAATCAAGGCTTCGCATTTTTGCTCATATTGTTCACTAGCCGCCTTTGGTGACCGCCTGAAGTTACAATTCAGTGAAATTTAGAAAAAGAAAAACTGATTTTGTAGATATTTAGGTTTTAGTAGCGCTATGTCGTAAATGAAATTTTTCCCCATTATAAAAATGCGTGTACTTAATAAACAGAAATGAAGTAAATCAATTAAAATAACAAGGATTTTATAACAGAAAATTTGGAGGAATTTAAATCTAAACGATTTATTTTATATTGATTGTAATCAATATTTCTAGAAAATCAAGTGGTAACCAGAGACGACATGTAAATAAAGATTACAATGTTCAGTCATTCCGTTTTCTTGTACCATAAGCATTGCCTATTTTAGTTTTTATTCCTTAGTGTCAATTTTATATATGATCATGTTTACACTTTCTTTTTTCTTTTTTTGTTGCAAATTATTGCAATGTGTTTTATTACTTTCACTTCTATCTTTTAAAAAAAAATAAATTCCTGCTTTCCTATGCCAAGCTGGATAGAGGCACATGAAATCTTGACACGTAGGGGTGGTATATTGTTTAAAGATGAGTTTGGCACACCCATTTTAGTTATTTCATTTTAAGAAATAAACGTAGAATTTTAGAGAACAACTTAATTTGTGCATTGATGAACATATGTAAAGGATAGAATATATTTGATTAGCTTATAAGATTTAATATTTCTTGAAAATAATGAAAAAAATTATGTTTAGATTAAATTTACAAAATTGATTAAAAATTAGAGAAAAAGGCTTTATTTAATTTTATTTAGTGGAGTTTTGTGGCTCAAAAAATATTCTTGATTATGCTGCTCCAAACATATGGTATTAATTAAAACCTTGTTTATAAACTCTCATATAATCATAAACTAATCATAATAATATATAAACATGAACTTCTTATCATATGTCATAATTTGTCACTGTTTATAGAAACGGTAAAAAAAAATGTATGAAAACCTTAAAATAGAATAATTTTTTATTAGATCAAATGGTAAGAGCCGATCACCTTTAAGAAAGTAAAAAGACTTTTATGATTAATTTTGTGAAGAATATCTTTCAATTGTAGGCAATCAATTAGAATGTGTTGAACTGACAAATGGCATTGGCATTCTGTACACTGAGGGGCGGGTTCTCCCAGCAATAAAGGCCTGCGCGTGAGTCGAGTGGGACCTATTCTTAAACTAGTGAGTGTTGTATCATGCTTTCTGTTAGATAAGTTGGGCCAGTGATAAATAATGTGTTTAATTGATTGGAGCTTATTTGTATTCTCGAGATCCCTTTCACTTTGCCATTTTGAGTGGAGGCTGATTTTAACATATTTTTTTATATCATTGAAAGGAACAGAACTGTTTAAAATAGTAGTGGCAGATTTTGCCAAATCGTCAGCTAATTCATTGCCAGCTATCCCGACATGAGAGGGAACCCAGCAAAAGGGAATAGATAATCCTTAACGTGTAAGATGTTAGTGCAGTTCGAGAAGATTAGAGGCTAACGGGTGACTAAAATGATGTAGCAATGTCAGTGACTCAATGACACTTAATGAATCTGAATATATGATATAATTATCAGGAGGACTATTAGAAAGTATAGATAAAGCATAGTGGCCTCGGCAGTAAAAACAAAGCAGGATGGATGAAGTTGGAACGAGACAATCGAATTGATAGAAACACATGCAAATGAAGCATTAGAAGAGCACTTTGAACCGTTAGTAAAAAATGGAATAAAATTTATATATTCTTCCCTATAATGCGCAAAAGGTTGTTAAGCTGTAGGAGTCGATTAGATTTGACAAAAGATTTGAATGGATTTAAATACGTTATACTATAAGATTTCCATAGGATGAAATGATGATTCAAGATATTCAATATTGAGAAAAATGAAGGAATGATTTTTGGCCTAGCATTTTGCAAGCGATGTATGAAACGACTTTGTTTGTAGTTAAAATATGGATGTGATGGAAGAGAGGAAGTTTTAAAATAGTAATGAAGGGTCAACCTTTTCCTTCTGTGATCCAGAGAAGGCTCACAACACTCAACATACAAGCTTTCGGCAGGAGGAGGACGAAAGGCCCCACTGCAAAGTCTGAGAGCAGAATGATGAACAGGATCCAAACTTTTTAGCACATTTTGTCTTGTGGAACATTAAACCACCCATCCGTAATCGACTTTAGAGGGTGTGGCTGCTCTTTAGACTCGAAGTAATGATGTTCTGGAAGCCCTCCAATACATATTTGAAGTTTCTTTCAAGTTTCTTACATAAATTAAAATATGAGGGCAGAAAGTAAGTTTTTTTTTAAATCAAAAATCAGTACTAGGAATTTAACCTCGTTTCCAACACTGATGGGTTGACCGTCAATCTTAATCTCAGGTTCCGGAAGAAGTCGTCGCTTGCAACAAAAGTGCACACATGTGGTTTGAGCCGTAGAAAAATTAAATCCGTTAAAGTTGGACCATTTTTGTATCTTATTTAATGCTAACTGCATAAAACTCATGTTATCCCTTGTACAAGAAATATACAAGTCGTCGTCGGAAAGCGTGTTCATTCCAAATTCTGTTATAAAGCAATAATAAATTAGAAAGAGGTTTTATTATAAGGTAACTGATGTTGTCAGGACCTGGAGAGGTTTGATTGATTTGGAGAAGACAATGTTTTAGTTCAAATAAAGTGAAATCTGTGTTATACGGGGCGTATGGAGAAGCGTTAAAATTAAGTTTTTGCTTTTCTGCTGCACTTTTGTGGTGTGAAAAAAGAGTAGAAAAATTACTGCTATTTGGGGTATGAGCTAATGCTTTACCTCAAATCCGAGTTTATCTCGGATTCTCCCCTTTCATTTTGGTGAAACATCATTGTTCCATAAAAATTCAATCTCGTAAAAATGTAGGGGAATAAAATGCTTTTCCGAATACCAATTTTTATCGCTACGTTTAATCTTATATAAATTACTAAATTTTGGAACAAAAAGGCGTCGAAAGATAGAAACACGTAGAACAATTTATGTTAACTGTTAGCGCTTCAAAAATCGCTTATTGGAAAAGACGAGATTCATTTTATACGTTTAGTTAAAGATAATATTTTTTATATTTGTTCTATTTTTCTCATGAAAGCGATCTTAATACAATCACTTGAAGACATTTATGGGAAAACCTATTGATAAATGAATGGAAACAGTTATGCACTGCCAAAACAACTAAAGAAGAATGTCGCAAAACGAGCCTAGTTCTTTCTGAAATCTTAGTCGTACTCGTTTAAGTGAAACAATTTTTTCCATAGGAATGCATGTAAAACAGAACAATGCGTTCCATTCTGAAAAAAATACTCAAGCCAATTTATAGTAATTTATTATTTATAATGCATGTTTCTTTATAAGAAAATTGTATATAGGCGGATGTCTTTGGATATACTTCAAAATGTGGTTCAAATGAGACACAGTATTACTGTTAAACGGATTTTAAGCACCCATAGCAATAGTTTACTAGTATGATAGTTCTCAACATGTTTTACGCACCTCCTGTATTTCACTGGAAGTTTGTTGCTATATTTCTTCAATTTTTCTTCCTCTCTTGATATAGCTTTTTGTTGTAACACTGAATGCATCTTCATAAATTCTTTGGTTTTTCTGGCTATACTGTACGCCAGCTAATCATTGCCATTGATATTTGCTTCTAACCACACATTATTGACTAGAAACACAATCTCATCGATTAAAGTCCAAGAAGCTCTTGTTCAAACTCCTCTGAATTGCATTCGACAACGCTATCCAGCCAAACTCCTTCTATATAGATACAAAAGTTCTCTTCAAAGAAGAGTCTAACACAGACTTATATAAGAAAATCTAGCACATTTTGCACAGTGTGTCATCGATACTTTTTCTGCGAAACATCGCTCGTTAAGCAAGACACTTTTTAGCATTTTGTTATTTTCATTCTGCGCATCACTCTTTATGTGAATTGCACGTTAAGAGAGGTTTCATTTCTTGTGTGCAGCTGACAGCCCCGCCAACACTGATCGAAGCATTATCATCATGCGAGGTTTGATTGTACCAATCTATGGATTTCGGATTTATTATTATAAAGTACAGCATTGTTTGATTAGTAAAATCTTTATTTAATTGCACACATTATGATGCATTTATTTTTCAACAATGCACAATTATAATAGTAGAATATCAGCTGAAATATATATTTATGTATTATAATTCCTTTTTCAAAAACTGGTTCAATGAGAATTTTATTACATGGGCCTTTGTAGTTCTTTCAAGTAAAGAAGTTATTATTATTTATTTATTTTTAAATTGTGAGTTTCTTATTTTGCTTGAAATAAAATTAGCATGACTTGTTATATTTTTACAGGCATATATTACAAGCAAAAAATTTAAAAAGTGGGAAGATGTAGAAGTAAGGAGGGGGGGGGGGGGGTATCATCACCTCACGATTTACATTAATTTCCTTTGACAAATTAACAAGGAATTTATATCATATACTAATCATATAAAATTTTTGAAACGCACCAAACTTTGCCTTTGAAAATTAAAATCTTAGACTTCTTTTTGTTATAAAATTGCTTTCTTTAAAATGCAATCTCTTGACTTTGCATTTTATATCTTTTAAACAATTTTTACGACCATGCTAATTTCTGGGGTGACAAACCACGACTGAGAATCAGGTCCTAGTATCAATTGACAAACATCAGGTTTCAGGTGTCTCTTCAAATAAAAGTATTGTGGGGATTTATACGTCTCGAGCTAAGAAAGGGTTAATGGTATATCGTTATACTAAACATCTGCGGTACAATACACAGTCTCTCAGCACAATTGTGAATAAAATCTTAATAAAAATTTAATAAATAAGAATACGATGTATATAATTAATCGTTTATGTAATTGTTACTCAACACTTCCATTTCCCAATTTTCTGTTTTTTTATTTTTATTCTATGCTATGTATCAAAATCGTCATTTAAACAATTTTTTTAATAACATTTGCTTTGAAATTACAGCGATAGAATTTTGTAATCGGTTCATCTGCCATTTCCACATAAACCATAGTTTTATAATTTCGCACAATTGTGTTTCGCGATCTCTATACAATACTTTAATTTTTTCAGGAAATAATTATGAAATAACAGATTCATTTAAATAAATTTTGATTTTATACGAATGTCTTCACTTAGTAGAGAATTCGAGAAAAATTATTTTTTTCATTTCGAATGATATACACCGGCGTAGCCCAGCGTAATTCATTCATCCTGTAGTAATTATGGTTTTTTTAATCATTACTAGCAAGGAAGAAGTCATAAAAAATTTCAGTAACATTTCAGTTAAAACTTTCTAGAATATCATTAAAATGTTCCATTTGTGGTAATATTCAAAACTTTAAAAGTTACTAAACTTTCTAGTACTATCAACTTCAGGTGTTAAGTACAAAACTCCTGCACTAAAGGAAGTGTCGCTTTTACTAAATTTGATAATTCTTTAACTTCGAATTAACTTAGACTTCTTAATTAAATTATCTTTTTTTTCCCCCTTAAACTTTCTAAAGTTCCGACGAAAGTTCATTATATTCTTTATCGAAGGGAAAAAAAGCTAATGATAAATTATAACATTTAAGAAACATGATGGGTTCAATTTTAAACATTTCAAATGTTATTAAATTCAGAAATTCATCAAAATATCGTTTTTATAATACATAGTTGTTAAATCTTATTATATTTTTATTTGATAATATTGAAAATATAGTAAAGATTGAAAGTACACCTTTTCAGTAAAGATTGAAAAAATGCCTTTTTAAGCTCCACTATATTAGTTTCAAAACTATATTAATGTTAACTTTTCTTTGATTTTTTAAAATTTTTTTTAAAGACACGGAAGTTTGATTTCGATTATGACAATGAAATTCAATCAGCTATAAACGTATTTCTTAATGTTTGCTGCACTAAAGCGAACGTTGTCCAGAAAGCGATTAGATACATACTAATAAAGGCACACAAATATATGTAATGATATTTCTTAATTTCATTTAAATCCAAATAAATTTTCTATTTTTTATCTAAAATTAGCCCATGTTACATTATTACAAAATCTTCTCTTATTTCCTAATCCAAATCACACTTCTTTATTTAATTATTGGTAACGCGCACACCAAAAAATTGCTGAATCAAGAAATCTCTCGCTTTGACAGTAGGTACAAAATTCCATAACATTTACTGCTTACACTGCGTAAAAAAAGTAGAAGGACACTTGATTTTGTAAATATAACCGAAAAATATTTTATTTTTACTAAAATTTTTTATTTAGTAAAAACAATTTAGTTTTTGAAAAATTTAACAAATATTTCAAAAATACAATTTTAACATCAGAATTATGATGTTCAAACTTAAAATATTAGTTTCTCTTTTTTGAAACTTTGTAAAAAAAGTAGAAGGACAGCATTATAATGAATGAAAAAATAGTGACTTTAATAAGGAATGGTCTTCTCATTGGCCTTTATAACTTCAAATATTCTGTTTGGAAGTGAATTGTATAGAGTTTGAATTTCAATTTGACAAAAATTGTCCCACGAGTCATTCAATGCTTCTCGAAGCTCAGTTTGCGAATCAAATTGCCTTCCATCAGCATAAACTCGACGAACTAGCATTGCCCAGATGTTTCCCACTATATTAAGGTCAAGACTTTTGGATGGCCATGGTAAAACATCCACACTATTTGTTAGGAAACAATTTTGGACTCCAGTCGCGGTGTGAATGGAAACTCCATCTTGCTGAAACTTCCACTCTTCACCCCCCCCCCATGTCAGAGGCATAAGGAAGAAGCTCGGAATTCAGCACGTGAATGTATGTATGTTTTTGTCTACCATTTAAGAAAACCAGACTTGCCCTTCCTCCGTATAAAACAGCCAATCAAACCATTAAACTCCCTCCTCCCATTTGTCGTGTTGAATAGTATTCGCCTCAGTCCCCAGACAATGCCAGTAGTGCTGATATCCGTCTGGACCGTCTAAGTTAAATTTCTTTTCATCGGAAAATATCACAGAAGTCCATTCTGTAGTCCAGGACATGTGCTCCTTAGACCACGCTAAACGGTTATCAATGAGCTTGTTTCCACTTAGGATGAGGTTTCCGATTTTTGAAAACGAAATTTTTAGATCTTTTAATATAGTTGTAAACTGTTTGTTTCGTCACATGATTAAGTCCTGCTTGATTTCTTGCCTTTGAAACACTTCCTTTGTTCTTCTTCAGCACACGAGCAAGTTTTCTTTCATCACGTGGTGTTAACGTCTTCGGTCTAACAGTCTTCTTTTTATTTCCATTTTTATAAGGATTTCTGATAAAGTTTGAAACAGTATTGGGGCTCACCTGCAACAATCGAGCAATCTCTCTGACACCTTTACCATCATTTTGATATGCGGAAATTTGCCCTTTTTGCAAATCGTTCAAAGGTATTCCTTTAGGCATTTCTGAGAACGGAGAAACAATGTAACTTCTAAACAAATTAGATTTTTTTTGACAGAAAAGGATAAATAAAGTACAAAATCGCTATTTAAATAAAGAACAACTCACTAAATTAAATATATTAGCAAGTGTCCTTCTACTTCTTTTATGCATCGGAAATTATATATACTAATTTTCTTAATAATATTAGTGGCAGATGTTTAATTTTTGCCTAAAATGAAAACAACGGTCATTAAACTAAATCTGCATAAATATCTGGTAGTTAGGAGAAAATAAGAGATATTAATTGGGAAAAAGACACTGTCCTACTTTTTTTACGCAGTGTAGTTTCAAATATATCAAAAATTCTCTTTCTGAAATCAACACTTGTTAAAGAAATCTCTAAAAGGATCTCTTAGCAAAAATCCATTTCTTCTTGTGTACAGCCGCCACTGAATGTATCAGTATCGACAGGATTTGTTGTGGCCGACATTATCTTTAGCATTGTCCACCCTTACATTGACCGATTTGTCAAACTGACGTTCTCTTCGATGTAATTGGCCCCAAAGTGGTCAATTACTGTCCTTCATTCTCATCTATCTATGAAACAAGGAACAAGCCATCACTAAAAGAAAATATCCGCGAAATTCAAAATGTTTCTCCAAATTCTTGTTTTAAAACAACCGAAATCCGAACACGTTCAAACTCTCAAATAGTTGGTAAAAAACTGACAATTTTTGACATCATGTCCTTCAGCGTTTTAAGATTACCTGGTACCATCAGTACTGTACTTAAGTCATCATTTTCACTTTGAGATTTTTTCTTAGTTCTGAGATTTCTATCCATTCCTTTAATTAGTGGTGAACAGTACCAATTCCTCCATAAATGCATTTATTTTCCTGCGTTCTTCCACAACTTTGGAAATATGCAGGAAATCTCCCATGTCGATATAATTTGGATTATCAGTGGATGGTATCTTCTTACTTTTATTTCTGGATTAGAAATAAAGTCGTAAGTTATTCTTCCTTTTTTGGATATATATCATCTGTCAAACCATTGTATATTTCTTCTTTTAATTCCCACTTTAAGAAACCATTTGATTTGGGGGCAATTATAACGACACTCTCTTTCTCTGCCGCCCTCCGCCTTTTCATTACCATATATCCCAATATGGGCCTTAACTAGATTCAAATTTTTACACATTTTATCTTTTCTATTATCGTCCATATTTCCTTATTACAATTGCGAGATGATTGTATGACTTATAGGACGGAAAGAGAATCTGCAAAAATTGAACACTTCTGTCCGTCCTCCACCCTTTCACAATATTCAATGGCCATTTTTAAAGCTTGCACTTCTACCTGGAAACTTGTGGCATGATTCGATAATTTCACAGGACATTTATCCATCTCTTTCACATAGTAGTATACTACAATTGTAGCTCTGTAAAAATTTCCATTTGAATTTTGAACCATCTGTAAAATTTCTATTCCATCCATATCTGGGATTTTCATTTAAAAACCATGAATAAACCATTCTGCAGGGAGTTGTTCGAGTTTGTCAAAATACATTTCATAATCTTTATTGCTGAAGCATTTGTTTCCTATTTTAACTTTATTAATAGTAGTTCTTATTTGAAATTTAGTGAATATTTCCTTGCTCTGAGATCTATTGACAAAATTCCCTTTATCACTTGAAGGGCTTAGGTAGAAATGATTCTATATGCCCAGACATAATGATTAGAGGACGCCGTTGGATTGAGTTTAATGCTTCTCTGATTTTCTTTAGATTTAGCCTATATCCCCAAGCTCCATGCCCGAAAGGAACAAATGGTTCAATGGCTCCAGTGTCGATTTTTATTAGATGGTATTTCCTTTTTCTTTAAAATATATCCGCAAGTAAAAACAAACTGAAGGTAAAAAAAAAAAAATTCTCAAACTTTGTTTTGGTGTTCTGAAGCGAACAAAATATATATAATTTCTAGCGACATTGTTAATCTTAATACTATTATAGTACATGACTGCAATTGTTTCACATTTATGTCTATTTCCATACATTTTGAAAATTTTAAAAGATATTAAACATAGGGATGCAGTATTGTCCCGTCCTACCAATAATGTTCTCTTTATTTAACGTCAAAATAATAGTATTTATAATTTAATATCAATCTTTATTTTAAAAAAACTACCATGCCTTCTACATTTGATTTACTTTCCAAGAATGGCAGTTGGTTATACACGTTTGAAATCAAACATGGAAGAAAATGAAATAAAAACTGATGCAGTGGAATACAAAGATGTGAATAGGAGAAACCTGAAGACGATGATTTTCACGCTTTCAATACGAAATGGAGGCTGTGGAGACAGAGGGAGTAACTTATCTCGAATCATTCTTAAATGAGATTGTTCTAATAATTATGATTGTTCTACAGATTATGTAAAAAATATCAGTGTAAAGCTCCAATATCCGTCAGACTGTTTGACGGTGGTAGTCGAGTGTGACAAGTCTGAAGAGCACCAGTTTGACAAAATTAAAAAAAGTAAATAATACTCAGACTTCTGAGATTTAGTTATTATACCAATGAAAAGTTATTTTAACAGATCTTCTTACTAAAGTAAATTGTAGCTGTGCGTGTGTGTGTTTAAGCCAAGGAACGATGCTTTCTTATCTTTTTCTTATTTATTTTCACACACACACATATAACAACACACATGGACGATGATCACACATATACAAGGAAACACATAATACTATATACACTTAAAGTAGAAAATGCCGCTAAAAAAGAGCGAACGAAGGATTCTTTTTGCCGCTAACAAAAGAGCGAGCGGTGCCTGCTTGCACCAGTTTCACACCAACTCTCAGGAAGAAGTGTTTACAAAAAGCTTAAGTGCGCCTCCCCCACGTTCCAAACATGTATATGATTTAGCGCATACTGCTCTCAATTATTGTGTTTAGAAGAAAACTATAAATTATAAGAATAAAGGTATCTATTGACTTTGCGTCAACGTACAGCCCATTAAACATCCCATGTAAGCCAATTGAAAATAAATTTTTATTCGAAAACAAGTATTTGAAACTCATTTGCTACCTTCTGTCTCTTTTCAGATGTCTGATTCTGAGTTGGATGTCGTCGAGACAGAA
>JAPMOR010062517.1:0-14933 GCA_026543865.1 Argiope aurantia | reverse complement strand
TTTTAAAATTTTGAAATGGTGTAAAATTTATTTTAATGCGATAATATTTTTGGAAATTATCGTGGAAAAGCAGCAAAATTAAGCTTAATTTTTAATTAATGAAAATTTTAAAAAAATCGCCTCCAGGTGCACACACGTACACATCTTTATTATTATTATAGGCGATAATCTTTATTATTATTAATGTGAATGCCATAGATAAAATATGATCATAATGTGGAAGACAAAAGCTCTGAGAGACCTTTGAAAGTCATTTCAATATCTCATCTTTGGTGTCTTCCCTCACCTTTTCATTTTTTAATATTCTGTTACTATTTTACCCTTTCCAACAATTCCTTTACTTAAAGTGTTTATTAATAATAATAATGTTAAGAAATTGGATTAGAATACGAATCGAAGATTCAAATGAACCTAATAACATTTTATAACCTCTGTTTCCTTTTTACATTTTATTTCATTTTTTTTAATTAAAATTAGTTTAACGCCAATATAAAGAAAAGATAAATTGAAATAATTTCGAATTAGCATAAAGGGAAAGATTACAATTATTCGTCATCGTAATCAACTGTTCTAGAGGAAGACAACCATCTTGCTTCATGGATAAGTTTTGGAAAATTGTAAGTCAAAGAAGACATATAATTTCATGTTTGGAGCTACTCCAAATTTACTGCTTTTCTTATTACACGCTTTAGGCAGAAATATTCTTTCCGGTAGCAGTAGTTGGACTCTCGCAAATTTCATTCGCAACAAATTCTATAGTTCCTTTTACACTTTAATTTCTTATGTTTTGTGTTTACAGCCACTAACAACGTTTTTATACCATCAACTAGTCTGCCACGTACTCCTAGATGCCCTTTATGCGTGTTACAAGTTAGTAGACCTGGTCTAATTTTGTGCGTTGTCTGAAAAGCAATCTCCATTGTTTTTAGTCTTCTGAAAATTGGGAATTTTTTTAAAGAAATTCCCAAATTTAATTGAATTAAAATTTTAATAAAAAAAATAGGTGATTTACAAGATGTAAGATAATACAAAATAGAAGAAAGGTTTTATTTTCGATAGCTTTTAAAATCTGTCGTAGAATTCTTTAGAAATCTTACACACCCTAAGGAATATTTCTGAAATTCCTAGTTAAATTTATCGCAATACTGGAAGAGTATGGATTAATCCATTTAATGTAAATTGATTATAATTTTGATATTAAGAACTCATAATCCAGAAAGTCTTGCGTGGTTGAATAATAATAATTAAATGATCTAAGCTTATATATTAGATGCTATAAAAAGTTTTTCACTTTTCTATTATAATTACGTTGAAAATTTTATTTATTTTATTATTATTTTTTTTTTAACAATTTATATATAACTAAGGAGTTACACCTCCTTCTCACTTCGTTCATCAATCTTCAAGAATCAGTTTACGATTCTTTTGGAATCAATATTCGTTTTGCACACTCACCATTTATTTATACATTTCTGCTATTAATAAGAATTTATAAATATATTCATTAGTAAAAGTAAATTTAAATGATTTAAATTGTATGAACTAATAACATTAACTTTTCATCAATTACTAAAAACTAAAACATCAAATTCTAAAATTAAAAAATTCTGATAGTAGAAAGAGATATATGTAAATGTTAGAAGACCAAAAATAGATAATTCTTAGTTCTTTAAAAATCAAAATTAAATTTACTTTTCTGTCTCTGATATGATAAAATGTATTTCATTGATATTGGTCGACATAATGTTAAAAAAAAATCAAAATAACTGGCGAAATCAAATCAATTTGTTAAAAGCAAATTCCAAAAATTTATTAAAATTAGAAGAAAAAAATATGCAGGAATTAAATAAATATCATTAAGAATATAATTCATATTAATGTCATTAAAATATAATCTAGTTTCTATTATTTAAAATATGCTCTTCAAGATAATATTTAAATAATTTTTGCGCGATTTTTATATTTAAAATTATCTGGAGAAAACTGAACAAAAACATTGAGTCTTAATTTTTATTATTTAATTAAATATGTTAAGAAATAATTAATTTTAAGAGATCAAACAGCTCAATTGATGCAGTAATGGGCATCAAAATGTCATATGTAAATTTCATGTCGCAATTGTTTAACATTCAAAATCACTTTTGCAAATTGGTAGAAGTCTAAATAAAAGCATGCATTTTTTTAAATTTTAAATTATTGTCGAAATATAGTGTGTTAAATTTAATTTTATTCATATATATGCTTTGAAAAATAATTTTAATACTTTATTTAAAATTAAGGTTTATTGATAAAATTTTGTAATTCGTAATGTGAATATTTCTTGTACCTAGTTTTGCTTCTTCACGCCACCCTCTTCTAATACCGGATCATATACGAATCTTTATCTTTCTCAAACATGCTTTCCGTAATCTCGCTTTGATGTTTACGCAATGCATTCAATGCCTTTTTGTCACTTCATTTTACTTGTTACTTCAGTACCTGAGGAGATTTGCGCTTTCGAAAGACAACTATTTTTAAAGCAAAAAATGAGGGAAATAAATGAGGTAAACATTTTACTTTACTAATTACTTTTTATTTATATAGTTTAGTCAAATTAAATGTGCTATATAAATGAATAGCTAGGCTCATCGACTTTACATGTGGTGTTTATAACAATTTTTAAAAAAAATAAATTTTAAGTATCAGAAAAAAGAGAAACCAAATTGAAAAACCAATATAATTTTATTAATTTATCTGTTGAAGTACACTATTGCTTCTTTTTTACGATTTTCTATGAATCAAAATTAGGCGAGGTATAAGTGGGGGAAAGTGAAGATGAATGTATCATGAGAAATTAGTTATGCATGAATTATTTTTTAATATATTTTTATTATTCATAAAGGGGGGGGGAGGTATCAACAAATAGCATTGTAAACGACGAGACAATGTTAGGAAGGGGAGATGTGGTGTAGCTGTATTAATATTATATTTCGATCAAATTCTATGAATTAGAAAAAACTGTCAAAAATAAAGTAAAAAGGGTATAGAAAAGAGTATTACTTTTAAAACTATCAAAAAATAGTTTTCATGCATTATCTTTACAGATTCTTTAGTTACTAAATTCATCTATCAAAAGTCTTTAACGATTTTTTGTTTTAGTTGATAAATATTCGCTTCCACTATAGATTAATGCTAGATATTATTTCGCTGCGTCAGGTATAACAAATTGAAGTATGATAAATATTAATTTTTTTCTGGCAGATTTATATTGATTTTTTTTTTTTGTTAGATTCAAATCTGTCAATGATATTTGGTAAAATTTAATGTTTATACTCTGTTCATATAATTATTTTACAAAAGCACTCGTATTTGTATTCGAAAACCAGAATAGCGCTGAAGAAAATAATAGTTACATTCCTTTTTTTTTTAATAGTATTGATCTGAAGCATGTTAAAAAGTCAATGCTTCTTTCCTCTCTCCATTCTTTATTGCATTTTTTTCTATTTTATTAATTTTCGTGTGATCTGGCTTCATAAAATAAGGGAGAGGAACATAATTATTTTTATTCATATATGTTATTTATAATCAGCATCACAGTGGTCAATTAATTAACGAGTATAATTCGTTCAAAGACCATATTCGGTATCTGAATTTTTCAACTGACAATATAGGACTAAGGATTTGTTTAATTCTCTATGAAAATCCCTTTAAAAACAAATAAAAATTGCATAAACGCTTAGTAAGATTATTTATATGCTATAATAATAAAGGGAGATATAAAAGCTTTTCATTAATCAAGTTTTTAAATTTATTTTTCCTTCCTCTATTTGTGTGGAATAAAACCAGTGGAAGTGATCCCTTCAAAATTTTCTCTCATATTCTAATAAATGTACTTGTGAATAATTAATCGCAACCTATTGGCGGACAATAATTTTGAGAGTTTATTAGAGTGCGATCTTTAGCGATTAATCGCTAGGATGCGATAATAAATCAGCGGGAGTGGTCTTCCCGAAACTTTTTCACATTCTCTCCATTCCCTGAGCTCTACATCGTCATCTGATCGCGGTTCAAAATTACGAGGTGGATATTATAACAAAAATGTGTTTTTGAAATTCAGGGAAGTTTGAAACATGAATCGCCAAAATTTTGACAATTTTTTGATTATTACAATACTTTTTCTATATTTTGTATACATGAAATAAAAAAAAAGGAAAAAAAATGTGCAATGTTTTTTTTTTTTTTCTTATTTTTTCGAATATTTTTGGAAGTGATTAATAACTTTATTTTTGTAAAGATTCCGAAGCCAATTAACTTTAATCCATAAAGTATTAAAATACACGTTGGAAGGGAGCAGTAAAAGAATATTATCCGTACGAAATCAATACTAATTGCCCAAATTGTTAGGAAACTGAATCGTTACGAGCCACATCATGAATTTGGATATCATTATAAAACAGTTTTTAATTATATACCTTCTGATTTAAAATATCAGTATCAACAGATGTTTTGTTATTGATCTTTTTACAGTCATCTACTTTTACGGGGGGGGGGGGCTTGCTGCTCTGTCTTTAGTGTTTTTCATTCTTTACTCGTCAGATAATTTCTTTTCCATTATGAATTCTTCAGAGTCGTTTTCATTCATTTCCCATTCCAGATCTCTAGCAACTGTCACACTTTCGCGCATAATTTTATTAGACGTCATCTTCATGAATGCATGATGGGCACAACTTTCAACGAGTAGTATTCATCTGTCGTTTATTGATATTTAATCACGCCTTTTGAATCAACTTGAGTAGTTTAAAAATATAACATTTTTCTTTCTGAAAAGTTTTAAATGACATAGTTGAAAAGAAGAATGCTTTAAAATACCGACAGAACATCATTTGAGTGTACAATTTTTCGAAAGCCGGTCAAATATCTTGATTTATAAGCTGAATCATCAAAGAGGTAACTCGAGGCAGAAAATAAACTTTCATCGAGGGAAAATCTTCCTGCAAATTTTCGAAATCTTTCTGTTGTTTTCAGGTCATTCGATGATAATCCTATTTCCAATAGCAATTCGTTGGTTTCGAAAGTAATTTTTCACGTTGTAGTGCAAATTCTTTGAATAAATCTGCAAGATTCGTGCCATTTTCTCATACCTCCACATCTTTGGCAGTCTTGCAAGACCATGGTCACTTTGGCTTCGAGATGGGCGGATTCCAAATTCGAGATCTGATTCCACGGAAGAACCACGTTGTAAACTGCAAGTTAATTTTTTGGAGCCGAATGTTCTTCCTCTGGTGTGGATCGGAAGTTTGAGAGGGCAGGGGTTCCAGCTTAGTTGTCATTCTTATCATCTGATTGCGGTTTAAAATTACGAGGTCCGCTCCAAAATATCCTTAGTGTTGCTTTAAGGGGGATGTTAATATAACTAAAACTAAAATATCTCTGACAGTCTTGTTTAGAGTATGAATATTTTTCATTTTATTTCAGATCATCTCTGGTGTTGGTTTTCAGAAGTAATGCCATTTGATCTTTCATAGTTCAGGAATATATATTTAATATCGTCCGTGAGATAGATATAGTCCAATATAACCAATTTAATCATTACTGAAAATTTACAGTAAGTAATATCTTTTTTTTTATGAATTCTACGTATTTTAGATGGAACTTGTCAGCTTCTAAATATGGACAAATTAACTGAAAAACCGTGCATTACTATGTATTCAAAGCTAAATATCTTTCCAAATTTTGTAGACCATTTTGTTTTCTCTTCATACGATAAATTCAGTATTTTTCCCTCAGTTCTTTTTCTGTCTTCTCTTGAATGATTATCTTCTTGATTACATATGTTTCATTTTCAGTTCATATTATTGAAACAAAAAGAACCTTCTAATTTTTTCGACTCATAGGGTATCTTTATTTCTCAGATATAAATTTCGTTTTCTCTTTAGATTCTCGAACATTCTTTCATTCAATGATTTTTAGCTAGGATATTGACAACCGTACATCTGTTTAAGTTATATACAGCCAAGCAGGCAGCATCACGTATAATGTTACAAATCTATAATATCAATTCTCCCTCATGTTATGGTTGAAAAAGGAAATTCACAGAGATTCTTAAAGAATGTCAGATCAATGACCCTCCGACCGAAGCGACCATTTGGGGACTTTGGAACAAAAATGAAGGTTGTTTTTTCCGTTTTCTTAATTCTTCATGCAATAATTATTGCTTTATGCGAAGAATTATAATCTTATAGGAAAATGCGAGAATTGTCTCTCTTAAGAACTGAGATCTTTAGAATCCACGTGACACCATGTGCACCTCCTGTTTGAAAATAATTTAAACCGGAGGCTCTCAAATGAGTTAATCTTTTCTCTGGAGTTGTGTTCGCACAGCGAGCTGGTAAGATGGGAACACTGAGTGCAATTACAGTTATTTAATATGAGATTTTTCTGTCTGTTTATAGTGTTAGTCTCCTCAAGTGTCGTTGCTATATCCATCTTTGTTGTGTCTCGTTTAACAGTGCTTCATGTTTTCTAGAGTATTCATGGAACAAAACACCATTCCCCATCATCCAGCCTTTTGGATTGCAATAAACCATATATCCAACGGATGAATTTCACAACTCTATTCTTTTCGTTCTCTACTCTCTCAGGTTAGCATAATTCTTGATGCTCTATTCCTTTTAGATCCCATGATGTTCCCATTCTTTTAAAGGAAAAATTCAATGCACCATTTATTAATTATCAATCATTTAACCAATTAGGTAGCGTACAAAAAGGTTTTACAAGCAACTGATAAAATCTCGGGCCAGAAATCCTTCATAAAGGCATAAAATATATCACTTCTCCATTTCGATTTTGTTTTTGGTTTCTATTTCTATTTTTATTCACTTAATTCTTTTTCACTCTTTAGTATCCCACTTTCCAATCCACTGCTTGTGCTAATAGATGACAGTTATGTAAAATTCCAACATCTTATTAGCAAAGTCGAATCTTGAAACTTTTTTTTGAGTTTGTTATATGCAATCCTCGTTATCCAAATATGCATTTACGATCCGAATAAAAAATAATAAAAAAAACTTTTCCTTACGATGTTCATTATCCATTTTGTTCGTTACTTAAAAGACAACCAGCTGTAATTTTATAGAATTAGTTTTCAAACCATAATTCATAAAAATATATCAAATTTTCCCTCAGGGTTAGTGAGCTTTATTTCAATGATTAATTTGACTTGAATAGTTATTCCTATTCTCATAATATACTTTTCAACACATAATTTTGTAAGCTATAGAAATGCTTTTTTCCTTTGATATCATCTTTTATTTTTTTACATTTCTACAATTCGCAATTGTTGATGTTATATTAATTATTTATTTTTCAGAAGAAAATTCATTTTTTGTAGAAGAAACAAAAGGGAAAAAAAGTTCTTTTTTTTATATTATGGAAGGACTGACCAGAGACTGTTTTGACTTGTTCGAATCCGATTTATCTTCAGACGGTGATTCAAAATCTCCTCATGACTACCTGAGCTTTTTTACAAAAATTACGGATGACTTGAGAATTCACTTCGCAAGAAATTCCGGCAAAGAAGATTACTGTGAAAACATATACGAGGACATTTATTCTTCTCCTGTTTCTGGCAGTTATTCATATTACAAAGATCTCGTGGCTGTAGCCCAGAAGGGAGAAGCTAGGAAGGACTACCAGCAGAAAAGGTCCAGATTAGAATTTCATGAACAACCTGCTTCGACATTTTCTGAGTAAGTGAAAAAATGTAATTACGTAATCAGAAATTTATATTCATTTCTGATTTTTTATTATAAATAAGTTTTGAAGATGGGTCATATATTTAGATACTTGACGCTAAAAGTGAGATAGAGAATTAATAATTCAAATGCGTTAAGTTCAGGCCAAGATGACATCATTTATGTTGTTGGAACAGTCATTATTCATGTAAAAAGAGAGAGGTACTAATAACTATACGAAAAAAATTGGACTTATTATTATATAATATATGTAAAACCTTAATTTTTCTCATATTTTATATTTTTATATATATATCATATTTTTTTAACCTATTGCTTGCTTTCGGGACCACTATGCACCTACCATGTTAATAATTTAGCCATGGGAACTACTTTGATGAATTACACGTTATTATAGAAAAAGAAAATACAGTACACTCCTGAGTATCCGACCTAATGTGGCGGAAAGGCAGGCCGGACAATAAAAAAGCCGGATAGACCGTAGTTCCATGAACTTATTTCATTGTCGACCAATACCAGAAGACATTTATACCAAAACTCATTGTTATAATATGTATTTTTCACTTCTTATTGAGTATTAAGCCCTACATTCATCTCAAGCCACGTAAAATGTGAACGCGACAGCGGCACGTTGAATCATAGAAGCAGTTTGCCGGTAAGGTTTCGAGTTGAAATAGGAGATTTGGTTTTGTAGTTTATACATGTTTATATACTGCATTGCATGTTTCAAGAATCTATTGAAAAAAAAATAAGTTAAAGATATAAGCTATTCATATTTTAACATAAATTCTGTAATGCCTACTTAATTACGACAAAAGAGAACTAGGTCGGATAGCACGGAAGCTGGATAGTCGCGAACCGGATATTCTGGAGTGTACTGTATTGTTTTAAATTTCTTGCACAATAAGCATAGAGCATTCTGGTATGTTTGATAGATGACGAAATAAATGAACGATGAAATAGGCGATATCGATTCAGGCATTGAGACTGGAGATTGAAGTTTTATTTTGCGATATCTCTAGAAAATGAAAAGCTGTAAAGGGACAATAGCGACCATTGATGGCGTATCTAGGGGGTTTTCAAATTATATAAAAATTGGCTAAATCAGTGCTATAGCTGTGATAGGAGAACGCTTTCAAGTTTTTCCGAATGGAGAATACGCAGTAAAGAAATATTTTTTGAGATTTCTATCACAATCGGAAAGCTGTTGAAGGATGACAATCTGTGATTTATTTAGGGTTGCAAATTATCATATGAAATAAAAATTGGAGAAATCGTTTTCCCATTTTGCCAATTATTTTAAATACTGAAATGTAAGCAAATCATTTTTGGTGTAAAAGTAACATCGCTGAAACAATCATTAATAAACAAAGAAAACAAATCACTCTTAACCTACACACTGCGGATTTCAATTACAGATGGAACATATATATTCCGATAGAAGTCAAAGGATTAACAAGAATTATGAAAATAGAAAATTTTTCAAAAAAGTATTAAAGCTTTTATTGGAACATTTTGAAAAACTATTGATGAACCGCTAAACATAAAATGGAATCAATTCAGGTGCCATCGCAAGCATATGACAAATGTATTTGCAAGTGTCGTGTAATGTTCGTTAAATTTTAACCTCTAATCCGAAATATTGTTGTATGATAATGTTTCAGTCATCCCATTATCGTGTTAATTAAAGTGGAGATGATAATTATGCTTTGAATTTAATCTCCAAATGAGGCATTTTATTATATATTTTTTAACACGATGGCATTTTCAAACAGCATACTGTCCGTAAACTATGTGATTTAAAACTTATAACGTATAGAATGTAATGCTCGACGCGATAGATCGTGGAGCTTGGAACTGCCATATTTAGTGTATAATTATTTCATTGGTTCTCACTAAGGAACAGTTTTTAAAGCTTTGATTTGATTTCATAATAAAAAATTATATGAAATAATAGTATTTTTCCTTATATTTGGAAACTTGTTATTGAACATTGAATATAGTTTTTTTTGCACCTCTTCAGAAATCAAAAACTTATTTTTCAATATACTGATTTTAATACCATTCACTTTCTCCCTTAAATTTATAAATTAATAAAAATTTAAAGAAATTTGTAAAAATTGTTTTTATTGTGACATTTAAGCCGATTTTATCATTTTATCAACTCATTCAAATGCGTACTTGCCCCATTATTGAAATTCCTATAAAAAGATTATTTTCTTTATTTATTAATTTCGAAGCAGGATTTTTCACCTTTGCTTTAAGTAACAAGATAATGTTTTCATGCTGTCTCCTTTCTGTAAATTGTGCAATGTAAAAAAACACGTTACGAACAAATTGCAACAGACAATTAAGCCAGACTAGACGAAACAAATGAAATAAGCCTAAAACATTATTATGCCACGATGCTTCAAAAAAGTTCGAATTTCGTTTAATTTTTATTTTACCTTAAAGTTGCTAGTGGTAAAAGAAGCTGTACTGGAAGATTTGATGAAATAATTACATAGGATTGAATTTCATTGTAATAATAAACAGCTTTTAAAAATTTTGAAAGAATGTACAAAAATTAGAGAAAAAATATTCAGAAATAAAATGCTTCAATAGAAAAATTAATTATTTTATTTTAAGGTTGAGCAAAAATAATTTAATGCAGTAATATGTTTTGACATCTTTAGAAATGGAAATAAATAGCAATTCTACTAAAAATATCTGCTAATATTAATATTATAATACAAATACAAACATGGGAAGCATGATTATTACTTACTTATCATCAACTAATTTTCTGACACAAAATAGCCGGTTTAATCGTAACATTGGATATGTTTAAATAGTACTGAGATTACGGAATCAACATTTTAAAAATTATTTTAAGAGAGAAATAAAAATTAAGGATAGTCTACATATGCTACTTGAGAAACACTTGAAATATTTTTCTTATTTTGTCGAAATTAGGTTCCTCTGTCCTTCTGCTTGTACCGGACATTTTAATCCAGCTATAGGCACTGGACCTTTCGAAGAATTATTCCAAGTTTTGAAACCTACCCAGCAGTTATGCTGTTCGCAAACTCCAGGAACTTTTCCATGTGCAAACACAACGAGTCATTGGAGCCAGAATGTAGAATCAATGGGCTCGACGTCAAATGAAATTTACGGCAATTCTTTAAATGATGAGTACTCAGATTTTATTGACATTCTTCACAGATGGACTTCAGACGACTTCTCAACTGAGTTTCCACCATGTCACCCAAATGATTTCTGATGACAGTTACGGTGTTAAGGGTGACTAGAGTGGTGCAGATGTCTCAGGGTCGTCACTGGAGCATAATGAGGATAAAATTTTAATGTAATCTCTACATTAATTTTTTTTTTCGGAATAAAGAAAAAATACGATACTTCTGGGGCCATGTCCTCTGTCCATGTCACTGATTTTACTAATTAAATATTTAATTATTGTATATTTTCTCGGTGATGTATTTTTTTCTGTAAATGTGACCTTTAGCCTATGCTTTCGGTAAAATTTCTAAACCAAAAATAATTATTGTGATGTTAATAAGTGAAATAAATATTTTTATGTAAAGATCATTTTTTCAGTTGATATCATTATTTAAAATTATTAATATAAATACTATAACAGCATAAGTAATTGTACTGCATGTATAAAATATTTTCACTGAATGTTGAGGAGTTTAGCTTTGTAATTTTTTTGGAAGAATTTTTGTAAAACATTCAAATGTTAAGTCTTTAAATGCATATGATTCAAAGCAAGAATAAATGAACGAAATATAAAATATAAATCTAGAAGTCCTGTCTTTGTCGTTTGATACTTAGGAATAATTATTTTTTATTATTAAAATGAAATTTTTATGAACAGATTAAAATAAAAAGAGGGCATGAATTCAAAACGATTATCATTATAAAAATCTTCCAATTTTTTAAAAATTATTTTGAGCTTTGAGCAATAAATGTTTGTCGTTTCAATACGATGCAATAATTTAAATGTAATTATTTCCAATAATTTAAATACTGTTAACATAAATATTAATGTATTTATTGAATGTTATTTACTTAGCGTAATAGAAATGCGAAATACGCTGATGAATATACTACTCTAATCGTGGCCCAAAAAGTAAATTTTAAATCGTTAGAAATTGACACATACTTTCAATAGGAGAAATGCTTTAAATGATGTAAAGAATGATATTTTATGTTGCTTGAGTCTGCAGAAATAATTATGAAATACAACTTTTAATACAGTTTTATGATTTAAAATGCTTTTAAATATCACCATTTTTGAACTATTTCATGAAATTTCAAAAATTTCTCATTGAAAATCTATCAGTCAGATTGCGTTTTCTGAAGAGTCTCGTCAATTGGCCTAAGGCACCATGAAATTCGAAATTTCATAAGCAGTTTTCACCACAGAAGTATAGAACTTTTTGTTTTGTTTAAAATGTTAGTGTGTTCAAAATATTTTACTAATTATAATAAACTGTATAAAAAGTTAGGTATAATTTTTTCTGTAGCATTTTTATTCACTCAAACAATACCAAATTTAATTCTTTAATTTAAGTAGCAGTTTAGAATAAAAGCAGTATTTACCCCTCCATTTACTTTTCTATTTATGATCAAGTATATGCATTGGTAATTCTAGAAACCATATAAGGCAAAAAAAGATGTCTTAGAAAATATATTTAATAAATACAGACTTTTAATAATAACTTCTTCTGATTGATACATGCCAGAAAGATAAGGAAAGTTCTGGTATCTTTTTGCGATTAATGAATACCTTTTTTTGAATGCTCATATGAACGGCCTCCCACTCTTATAAGAAATTTATAATAAGATAAACTTTATTAATAAATGCGATTGCATGGTTTTATATTTTTGTGTTATCTGATATTTTAAGAGAGGCATTTTCATTCTGTATTGTCTTTATACCTCTAGAATTATCATACAAAATTCCGAGTATTCAAAATGTTTATATAATTTACTGTTTGTTTAAATGTATGCTTTGTTCTGATACACATGCTAATACGACTCATTCTGCTACTATTAATTGCAAAATTGCATTAGTTTGGATTCTGTTAATAAAAAAATGTGTGCATGAATACAAGTGAGTGCAGAATAATGCCTCTTTACATATTATTCATTAGGTATTTGCTGCATTTCTAAACATTATGGTTTAAGGACTCGCTCAAACTGTTAATGATATCCGCAATGATTGGTAATAATCTTTTGGATGTCTTTATTAAAAAAAGAAATAAAAGGCAAAAGGAATTATCATTGTGAGCTGCCAATCATTGATTTTATCAATGCATTTGACAAATATCACGATTATTTTGCTTAAACATCAGTTTATTTTGAGGAAATTAAGTAAAAATGAATTCAAGTTTTGTTTCCTCTTTTCCTCAATTAAAAAAAAAACACTTGCGTTCAAAAACTTAAAAAAAAGAGAGATTAATGACATGCATAATAATGCTTTTCCTGTATACGTGACGACACTTGCATTTAATTCGGATAACTTTTTTTTTCCAAAAAAAAAAAAATCTTTGCAATTAAATTTTACTTTAAACAAAGGTTATATTAATTTCTTCCTCAAAATAATTTAATGTGAAAATTCTATAATTTTAAAGAACCACCGATATTAGAACTAAGTAAAATAATTTTTCGGCATCCGAGATCTATATCACAGCTTTTATCGAATTCTTTAGCACTTAAAACACCACGTCAATGATCGGTGATTGGCCCTGAACTTCTGTGTTCATGCCGCTTCAGCCCCTGATGAATGATGTTAAATTTTCCTTATATGACTTCAACAGTCGCATCGAGAGCATAGGGGGAACTGCAAGCCAAACGGAAAGGATGGCGATATCGGCATGGTGTTTACGTGTTAATAAGAAAATGGACGAGTTATTAATAGGAATTGTTTTGATTTAAAATTATTCATTAGTATTTAAGAAATATATAAACTGAACTAACTTTCATTTCATTTTTAAATAATTAACATAATTCATTCATTCATATATTTTACTTTCATGTAGATCCACACTGAGGTGAAGGAATAAAAAATATTTCATGCGAAAACGGCGACTCGAGTTAAAAAAATTTTAATAAAATTCGAAGTTTTGAGTGAAAACATAGCAAGATAATGTTTTCAGTTAATTCAACTGCTCGCATTCTATTTTTGAAAATATACAATAATTGTGTAGCAACGATAAATCGCATATAAAGAATGTATATAATATCACCAAAACGTGCATGTGAAGTCCAGCTATTAAAACAATGAGAAGTATGGTTATAAAATATGCCTAAAATATTTTTTAAGGAGTATTGAAATTAAAGAAATAATGGAAATGGGACTGATATTTTTTGTGTGCTATAATGTGTTCTGAGGTTATTAAAGAAAACAACTGCATTTCTATTAATTGTTAACTGAAAATGTTATTACAATTTTAGAAAATTCTTTTTTTAGTAAAGTATCGGGTATGCCTCATCGCACAATTTTTGCCAGCATATAAATATTGTTATTAAATAAAGATTAATAGTTGCTGTGGAAATAAGAATTATTTTGAAAACCAAAAGCTTCTTAAAAAATATTTTAGTTTTTTTTTCTGCGTGAAAAATGTTCAATAAACTCTACCATTCTCCCTGAAAAGTATGATTTGCACACCTGTTTTTTTTCTTTCTATTTTTTTTATTATCTTTCATACAAACAGTTTAGTTAGTTTTCAAAAGACTTAAATTTTTTTAAAAATATTTATTTGATTTAAAGTGATCATTTTTTAAAATTGACTCTGAACGTTAGTATAAAAAAAATAACGTCCCGATTCTTTTTTTGAACAGCATATTTAGTCACTCTCTCCTCAAAGATTAAATAGCCTTTGAGATACGAATCCTACAAATTAATTTTTAAGCTATAAAGTACTTTTATTAAATTTATTTAGTTACTACTTATCATGATATGACGTATTATAATGCAATGAAGGAATTGTTCTCTCTAAAAATGATAAATTAAATGTAGTTTAATATTTCAAATGAAATGAACTAAATGTTGTAAATTAATTTGCCAGGGGTTTGAAAATTCAAGAAGGCTATTAATGAAAGTTACACAACTCGAAGTTCACTTTTCTTTCCAAATGAAAATACAAACAGATTTAAGGAGTTTTCTTTTATTATTATTCTCTAAGCCCATTTTTT
>JAPMOR010062498.1:0-17999 GCA_026543865.1 Argiope aurantia | reverse complement strand
CGCGTTTTGAAGATCTTTGGAGACAGACTCGAACACTGTCCGTGGAAGATACTTATGTCTTCGTTCAATTGTGAATATACCTTTTTTTTTTTAATAATATTAGCTATTAAGAATTCGAGTTAAATAATTTAATTTCAGATTAGTTTCAAATGAATCCAGAGGCTGATTTATGCGGGTTTAAATTAACCATTGAAAACTACTTATTCAAATTCAAAAAGAAAGGCAAGATTTTTTTTTTTTTTTAAATGATACTTTTAGAAAAACGATGGTAACTCCAAAACGCTTCGAGTTGTACGAATGAAATTTGGTATCTGTTTTTTTATACCAAATTTGTAAATTTCCCTCGAATTTTAAGCAAATTCCATTCAAAGAAAGTCTGTGCGTCCGGTTATTCGAACACGGTAGCTGCAAAAGAGAGTTAAAGAACAAAGAGAGCAATATCAATAAAATTTAACATCTATATATTTTAAAAGATTTAACATCTATAATGTAGACATCTGTCAAATTGTATGCCAAATCTAACAAGAGTAGAGTGTCTGTTGGTCTGTTCTTTAAGAAGCATACAAATACGATAGTTCAAAAACGCAATGACTTAAATATATCAAATTGATTTTAACGATTTAATATATTTGAATGACTTAAATATATTAATTGCGATTTTGAGACTGCAATTGTAATTCTCTGTAAAATTTTGAATTTAATCGGTTCGAAAAAATGCTCTAAAGCACAAATTTTACTTCATTAGAAAGTATGCGAGAAAGTTTTAGGGAGATCGGACCCGCTGTTTAAAGTCTACGCAAAGAGCTATTAATGCTCCGGACTCTGATTGATGTCCGATTTTGACTATCTTTCATCATATCGGGAAAGTTTGGTGGAGGTTGCTACAATTTCTTGTGAATCTGGGGTATTTTAGCACGATAATATTCTTAAGCTTGTATATTCTCTGTAAATTCAGTGACACCTGATACAAAAATTATTCAAAACTCTCTAAAAGACAGTTTTAGTTATATCAGCGTCCCATTTTAATGCAACACTAGGGCTATTTTGGGATTGTCTTCGTCATTTTGAACCGTGTGAGATGACGAGGACGACACCTGAGCTGGCCTCTACACTAGAAACTTCCGCACCTCACAAGCAGGAGGACGTTTAACCTCGACGGATTTAAAGAGCACCAGACCTGCTTACGCGACGGTTCTTTGGAGGAATCAGGTTTTGAACCTGAAACCCTCCGCTTCCGAAACCGAGACCTTACCACCAGGCCACCGCGGTTCACTGTACAAGGCAGATCCCTGGATTTAGAACAATTAATTAGGCTCTTATTGGATGCTCGATAATAAAGGACTTATCAAGATGTTTCATCATTATAAGTTCACCGAAATTTTTAACACCTTTCTTCAATAACCTCGAATCTTTTCATAGCGCATAAGCCATTTATACATCACTTTTAATTTCAAAAGTTAGGTTTTCAACGAATATACTTTTACGCCTTGTCATTTTTCTTTAATTAGAAAACTGATTTTAAATAAAATTTGTAATAATTCTTTTTAGTTGTAATGAAATTCAGCCCAGTTTTAATGTTTCATCAAATCCTTCGTTCGAATGATATTGCAAATGATAAAATCACGATTTTTTTAATGCATCCCTTGTATATTGATTCCAAAGAAAAACTCTTATTTTCGTTTTTATTATTATTATTATTTTATTATTATGATAATGTTTTTAAACTGGTATTCTTTCTGTAAATTGCGTGGTGTGAAAAAACTACGCCCGGAATGCAACGGCAGGTATAATCAAAGTAACGTATCAAAAACATCATCGTGCTAAGATATTTCTGATTATAAGCTCGAATCTTCATCATCAACTCATCCACACTGCAAATTATAGAAGGTGCCCACGCTACCCCAAGGTCGCACAAACTAAAACCACCCAGTCAGGCAAAAGCTTCGCGGAAGTAGTAGGGAGAAAAAGCACCCCCCCCCTAGTGACGTTAGTACCGTTCCCCATTCCCCCGTTAGAATGGGGGAGGGGAGGGCGATTACAGTAGCCGAGGCAGAGAGCCCCCTCTCCCCAGATAATGAGTGAAAGGAATCAAGTAAATTTGCCAACAAACGCAGGAACGGCGTTCCCTTCAAGCGGAAATATCCAAGATGTTTTGGTACTGGCTACAGAAGTAAGTAACATTTTCAGAGTAATAAATAATGTACCAGAAACTCTTAGAGCAATTCAGTTTAGTTTATAAACGTCCCATTTTTTAAAAGCAGCACTAGGGCTGTTTTAGGACGGATTTCGTCATTTTGAGTCACGGTCAGATGATGAGGACGACACCTGAGTTGGCACCACCTCTCCTAACTTCCACACCACACCAGCGGGAGGATTTGAGCTATGCAGAGTAAAAATAATGCGTGGAAGAAACTCATGATACTAACAGAGGTGCTTAATTCCCCCACCATTAATAAATAATTAGTAGTAGCAGAAATGCTCACTTCAGTTTAAATGAACTGAAATATTGTCTTATTTAAACAATGTATCACCCTGTGACACCCCCCCCCCCCTTATCACTCTGCCGATGCGACGAAATAGATGGTAATAGCCAATGCACCTATCCCGACAAGAAAAATACCATGTTACTTAATTTCAAATTGCCCTAATGCGTCTTTCCCCCTTATTATTAATATTATCCTTATGCTAGCCTTAAATAAATTTAACTAATAAATTACAGAGTCATCATCTAAATTCTAAAAAAAATTATGCTCAACATATCTTATTCATCATTCCACTCGAGTAGAAGATGAAAGGCGGTAGAGCCTAGGCGCTTCCCAAGAATACCCTACATCATTGACATTGGCCTTAACTCATCAGCATTACGGACGTCAGAATGAAAACTCTTTAAAACACGAGACATAGATAGGCATGCTCAAGTAGATTTTTTTTGCCAAAAAATGTTATTATAAAATTATTTTCGTATGAACCAAAAAAGTCTCATTCGAAGGCGAATTTCTAATAGCAGTCAAATTCGCCGCGCAGTGAACCCTCTCCTCACTCAGAGCGAAAGCGCCAGGCGATAAATTGGGTTATCGAACGAACCCAACGAAATTCTATTCACGTTCAGAGGGAACATCCATTTCGGCGGATTAAAGCTGGACTCTCGTGATCCACGGAGCACAACGACTCACTTCAACGGGAGGGTGGATTTGGGAGGGAAAGGTGGCACCGGGGATGTTGCACAGTAAACTGCCGATTACCAGCTGAACAGGGTGACGCGGCAATCCGCTAAAGGGTCGACAGAAATTAGCAATTTTATTTGTACAAGGAGAACCAGCATATACAATTACAATTTAAAATGTAGTAGATTTCTGTTATAAGTTTGTGTCCATGTTCAAATACTTTTTTTTTTTTTTTTTTTTTTTTTTTTACGTATGAGTACAATTTTATAAATAAGGCACTGAGTTTAATTTAGTTACATTAACAGCTCGTTTTTAAAGCAACACTAGGGCTATTTTGGGACGGACCTCATAATTTTGAGCCGAGGTCAGATGATGAGGGCGATACTTGAGCTGACACCCCAAACTTCCACATAATACCAGAGGGAGAACGTTTGGTCCCGACGGATTTAACGTGCACCAAATCTGCTTACACGACGGTTCTTCGGTGGAATCGGGTCTCGAACCTGCAACCCTCCAATTCCAAAGTCGAGACCTTACCATCAGTTCAGAGGAGGTTGTTTATTCTATTTCTATTAAATTTGTTCTTCGTATTCTTTCATTTTCCTTCCTCATTCTCCAAACTTCCTTACCACGCCAGCTAGAGGACGTTTCGATCTGTGCACCCATCAGACCTACTTACATGATGGTTCTTCGGTGAAATTAGGTCTCGAACCTGAAACCCTTCGGTTCCGAAGTCGAGACCTTAAGAACAGACCACCGTGGCCCCAAACAAGACACTGAAGACTGTGGATAATGGATTAGTTAATGCATTTTGAGACTGCTTTACATTTTCACATATAAAGCACACAGAAAATATTATAATCGTCAAATAATTCAAACTCGAGCTTCTGACGAATCACCATTCTTTATATTTCCTTATGACGAATCACCATTCTTAATTAAACACATTTTTTTTTTTGAAAATGTCTATATGTCCGTTCGTTTTTTTTTCCCTCGATAGAATTAACACAGACAAACGGTCTGATAAAATTCGTATAGGGTCTCAACACAAATTTTGTAGATTTTTAAGGAATTTCGAGCAAAATCTATCGGGAAGTCTGTTTTTTCGACTGTTCAAGTACAAGTAAACACGCGATTTCAAAACGAAGAGATCTAGATGAAATTCGGTACACGAATTTAACATCTATATTGTAACACAATCAAATCTGGAGCCAAATCCAACAAGATGTTCACCGCGTTTCGGCCTGTACTTTTATAAGCATGTAACCGCGATAACTCAAAAGCGCAGTGACTTAAATATATCACATTTGATATGTGATATTGTGATTGCAAGTGCAGTTTTGTGTCAAACTTTGGTTTCAACCTGTTTGGAAAAAAAAAAAAATGATTAAAATACAAATTTACCTTTGTTAATGAGTATGCGAGAAAGTTTTAAGGAGACTTCTCACAACATGGATTTTTTTTAAAAATATTATTATCTGAGATACAATGTTATTTGGAGTCTATTTACATGATGAAAGAATGCTATGTTACAAATATTTTTTTATTCGAATGTACTACATCTTCGAATACATGTCATCATTCGAATGTACTACCTAATAAATTTAAATAAAAATCATATCCTCCTTTTAAACTGCTTGGCCAATTTCAACCAAATTTTGTACTTATACTTTTCGCAAAAAAAAAAAAAAAACTCGAAGTGCAAAAGTTAATTAATTATATAAAAAACAAATAAATATTTAAAAAAAAACTCGAAGTGCAAAAATTAGTTAAATATTCAATTCATTAGAAATTATCTGGAATTTTGCTGTTCTTTGCGATACCTTTGGAGCAAATTATCTTTAAAAATTTTTATACCGTCTTAAAATTTAAAATTTTATCTTATGAAATTCCTTTTTTACTAGCAATTTTTCCCCTCGGTTGTTATTAATTACTTAAAAATTTAACGCAGGCAGTACTGAATTATGGTGACATAAAACTCTGATCTACTACACTTTTTTTGTTTTGTATCTTTTGGAAAATTGTTATTGATTTTAAGTACTTTTTTCAATGGTGTCTGAAAGAACTGGTATACCCTCCACTGAAGTGATGTATAAAAATTGACACAAAATTTGTCTTGACGTCAATACATGAAAACATTTCAATTCCGGGCAAACTACTGTCTTTTACATCAACGATTATCTCAGAAAGCTAAATCAGTGCGGATATTTAGTTAATACAAGCACGCTTTTATTAGTGCACTGGAAAGTAGAAACTTTTGAAATTACTTATACTCTTAGTTCACAATTTATGATTCATTATTATAAATATTATTGATTCTTAATATTTTTTCTCTAATTAGCTGCCATTGGCGCTTTGGGTATGGAATTAGAATAATCGATTAGCTGATTACTAATTAAGTTTTAAAATATGCATTAACCTCAAGAACACGCAAATATATAGAATTTAGAACGTCAGAGGTTAAAGAAGTGAGTGAAATATCGATTAAACAGAAAACAAATGACGTTAGACAAAAATGTATAAAAAAGTATAATTAAAGAATTTTTAAGAAAACAGATTTTGTTTTGTGTACTAAGCAAGAAAATGTTTTATTTTAATTATTTCCAGTTTTTTGAACGTTATCTATTTTTTTCATTTGGTGCAAATTGTAATGAATCAAAATTTACTAATTTAGTAGTAAATATAATACTAATTTACTTACAACAATACTAACTTAGTAGTTAGTATTGTAAGGAACAAAATGAATGATTAAACGATATTTAGATATTAACAATTCTAAATTCTCTTTACATTCTCATCCCGGGGAAACAAGTGACGAAAATTTCTGAATCTATTACCAATGGAAAGTCGTTCACGAAATTCTACGTTTACAAATAAGGAAACGTGTTAAAAACTAAAGAAAACGCCGTTTTATTCATATGGATGCATCAAAATGACGGAAAAAAAATAATTACATCGGCGGCAAGAAGTCTAATCCCTATTCTAATGGAGCCTTTTTTTTTTCTTTTTAGCTCACTTAACAGATTAAAAATAATTGCTTTCTAATTCCGCATGGGACCTGCTCGAGTTGACAGAAAAATGTTTGAGTGAACACGTCTGGAAATCTTCAAAGTTCGCGCTTTTCTTAAAGCGAATAATTGTCTTGTAACAGCACATTTCGGAAAATAAAATTAATTTGATCGGCAACAGCCATCAGCCCATAAACAATCATTTCTACTTTCTAGAATATGAAATATGAAAAAAAAAAAAAAAACCATGAGATTTTGACGAATTTTTAAGTTTCAGATCTCACCGAGTTGGAAAAACATATTTTTAGCTTTATGTCTGTGAGTCTTCCAATGTCTCTCCAACTACACTGTATAAAAATAAACGGAAAGTTATACTTGCAGCGGCATGAAGTGATATTGTTTGCCTGTGACAAAGATAATTGAAAAACACCATGAGCTAGACGGATGAACTTTGGTGCAAGATCTTCACACCAAATCTGTCCAGGGGAAGTCTGGCTGCCTGCTCCAATAGAAGTTAACACGATAACTACAAAACGAGCTAGAGCTACAAGAGAGCTAGATGAATCAAATTAGGTGCACAGATTTAACATCCATATTATAAGCTCTTGTCGAATTTTGAGCCACATTCAACAAGGAATGAGCGTCTATTTTTCTCTACTTTCAGAAACAAGAAAACGCGATCGTTCAGACATGCAATGACTTAAATATATATAATCGGATACGTTATGACTGTAATTGCAGCTCTACATCAAATTTGGCTTTCAATCGTCGCGGGAAAAAAAAGGGTCTAAAACATAAATTCACCTTTATTAGAGAGTATAAGATAAACTTTTGAGGATGCCTCTCCCGCTGTTTGGAATTACGTCTAGCTGTCAAAGAACACGGTATTTCAAAAATAAAATGAATCAGATCAATGAAATTCGATGCGTGCTCTTCACGCTGAAATTCTATATTTCCATCGAATATTGCGCGAAATCAGTCAATGGGAAGTCTACCTATATGGATGCGAAAGCAATACATCAAAAATGCAACGAGCTAAACAGATGAAATTTGGTGAAAAGTTTCATCACCAGAATTGTAATGTTTAATCAATTCTATTATCAGGTTGATTGTCTGCAAGTTCCCCCATTTGAATCAATCGGAATGCGATAATTCATAAACGCGACAGGGTACAAAAACAGGTATAAATTTTAATATGGGATTTTGATATCAAAACTGTACATAAATCATATTTTGGTGCTATTTTTACTCGGGCAAATGTACTCTCTTCATTATACAACAAAGCTAAGCACCGTACAAGCCACAAAAAAGTAGTTAGTTATATTAACATCCAATTTTAAAGTAACACAAAGACTATTTTGGGACAGACCTCGTCATTTTGAACCGAGGTCAAATGACGACGATGATACATGAACTGGCACCCTCTCTCCAAAGTTCCACACCACATCAGCGGGAGGACGTTTGCCCCCGACGGATTTAACGTGCACCAGACCCGCTTACACAACGGTTCTTGGTGGAAGCGGGTCTCGAACCTGAGACTTTCCGCTTCCGAAGCCGGGACCTTACCCACCACCAGGTCCTCATTCAGACATATAGGGAAGGCCGAACTTCGCTAGGCAGGATTTTTTTCTTCTTTTTTTTTTGTTGTAAAATCGTGTTTTTCGGAGAAATATTTAATGACGCATACTGATTGCATATGAATATTTTACAATCTTGCCTACATATGAACTGGTCATTTAAATTAAAATAAAAAAAAATCTTGAATGCACTTAGTTTAACATGTTATTCGAAACAATCTGCTTTATTACAGTTTATCTACTTATATTTTTGAACTTGCATTCAGTTTCATCATGGTGAAATCGGGTCCGAGATGGCGCCATATGACATTGTCAGCATGAGAGCAGATAGAAAAAGGCTCTAATAGTTAGTTATATATATATAAAAAAAATGTCTTTTTTTGTGTGTAAAATATTAAGTATAAATACATAAGTAAAAAAATAAAACAAAAAGAATGATTCGAACCGAGGACCCGCAATACGCACGTCATTTATATTGTTCTGACCATTATACTGCACTGCTCATGCTTCGAATTCTAATATTTAATGATATATAAAAATGTTTTTATGTGTGTTTAAAATCGCTTTTTTTTTTCATGAAAGACACTTATATAGATAAACTTATAAAGCAAATATTTATCTAAATTTAAAACTTGATCTAAATCGTTCGAGGCGTTTCCGAGACGCATGAAATAAGTAAATACAGTGGATTTGAAGACAATCGACTTTTAAAAAAAAGCGACAAGAATTCATTCGAAGTTACACAGAAATCCTGCTATAGGAATATAGTATGCCATTGTAGGTGGAAAAGATATTAAGTACACAACTTTTGTGAGGCATATTTGGCGGCAACTGGTGGTATAAGCTGTGCACTGGCGAAGTTCAAGACTCCAGAACAGATCCTGAAGGCAGCATGATGTACAGTATCAAATAGCTTTAAAACACTAGTACGTGCAGAACCATTCACAATCCATACGCGGGCAACACACGAGAGAACCACGGGTTGACACATGCGAAGTAGAGTTGTTCGGTCTGCTCCCCATAATGTAGTTGAGAGGACTTTCAAAATATTAAGTGATTTCTCACAATCCTTCCACAGGTAGATGATATGAGGAAGGCGTACTAGAAAGCGTACTTCGTCAACAACTGCTGTTCTAATCCCCCGGATGTTGATTACAGCGTCTGGATGAAGATTTTGTTTTCTATAGAAATGGACACAGTAGCTCTTTTCAGAGGGAGTGTGTGTGCTCATTCTCATCGCACCAATCTGTAAGTTTGTCAACAGCTTTATGAAGCTGTCGTTCTATTAAGACCATGCTAGATCCCTGAGAAGAGATCTGAAGGTCATCAACATACAATGTACTATGATGATGGTATGAGATAAAGGATTTGACTCAAATGAATTATAGAAAGGGTGACAGTCAGTACATTTGTCTCTTTAATTTTAACTGTTCAGCCCTATTTTCGTGAGAAAAACTGGAATATAAGAAGCAGGACTGGAAATACCAGCAAATGTTTTACCTACGATGTTCACAATGTCTAAAGGCGAAGAGTAAGAAGACGACCCAACTCTTAATATAGGGAATGCAAACTCGTATTATAACATTGGCCGCCCTTTCTTCCACACCTGGACACTGGATGTAGTAGTATAAATGATTGAGGAAACATATTTCATCCATGATGCTGTCTGACTGTGACGTCGGATACGATATGCATTTGCTCTTGCTTTCTTAAATGCAATAAGATTTCCAGTTGTAGGTACCTATAACTCATAATTCCCCATAATTTCTTTAGGTTCCAATAAGCGTCACAACAAACATCGTCCCACCAAAGTTTGTGATATTTTCGAGAAAAGGGTGAACATTTAGGAATTATAACGTTCACAGAGCCGATGTTACAGTCGATAACGCTTTGAACCGCATTAGTAATATAATAGAAGAAATCATTTCCTCAGTGATCAATTTCCTCTCACAGTAAATGCACCCAAGTCTGCCCTCTGGATATTGTGTCACATTGTTGCCATCAACATAAGAGACGATGAAGAGAAAATGATCGCTGTTACAGAGATCACTTACTACTACAATGTTCAACCAGGGAAGAAATACTGGAGTGTAAACAGCCAGATCAACAGAATGGAATGCACTGTAACTTCATGCTTATCAGTCATCTGTCTTCCTGAAATGATACATCTCTTTTTAGTCTATTGGTTACAGTGGCTTTCTAGGGACAGGAAAATGCCTTTTCATTATTATTGGGCATTAAGAGGCAGTTACCAGAAATGAATTGTTCTATCAGAAACCCCATAAAGTACTGTGGCTATTGAAGTTAATAGTACGAAAGGCACTGGAAACAAATCAACCAAAACGTTAAGAAAATTTTGAGAGATGACATCGTTTGGTAGTAAATAAATGCAGCAGACCGTAATTAAGGTTCTCAAATGCACCTGTACAGCCACAGCTTGCAAGGAAGTGTGTAAGTAAGTAAGTTATTGGGATAATGTTGGATGTCAAAATGCACACTCCGTCATAAAAAGATAAGCCAATATCATCATCCTTCCGCACACAATAATATGCACGTTGCTTCAAGTGAACATTTGACTTCAAGAGTTCCTTGAAGCCCTATACAAACAAAGTGTGTGGAATTCACGACAGCTTTGATGTCCTCGAGTTTTGTCCTAATTTCATGGCAATTAAAGAAAATAAAAGGGACCATTAAAGTGCGGGAGGAAAACCGTTAACAACATCAGTGAGTAGAATTGCTGGTTGTTCGCAACTTCTCTGATGGATGGATTTCCAAATAAATTACGCAAGACTAGCGTTGCCTATCTCAAGAGCAACGGATCTCCGAGATTTCAAATCTTTAAAGGAAGATCTGTATTTGAAAATTTAAAAGACAATGACTACTAGTGTTCAGATATACTTAACTTTTTGTTAAAATGGGATTGTTTTTCTTTTATTGGATTTAAAATGAAGGCCGATTCGAAATCGGTTGATAAAATGGTGACAGGTTTTGTTTGCACCTCACCGTTTTTGATGAATTTTGCTACAGAGGCATAACTACGACCTACCGTTGGAGTGTGCTAATATCAGTCATCTGTCTTCCTGAAATGATATATATCTTTTTAGTCTATTGGTTACAGTGGCTTTCTAGGCTCGTGAGAAAGAGGCATGCTTTCCCATTTAGTTTGTATATTTTTCTTTTATCGCGCTTCTGCACAACGAGCACATATAATCATGCTGCGACAGTTTTGAATGGCCAAAACGCTGCCGCTTAAAGCATCTTAAGGGATTGGTGATAAAAGCTTTTACAGATCATTTGATATATCCTTCTTTTATAGATTCTGGTACTTTCGGGGAATTAAATGTGAGAATTAGATGCTTCGTACCAAGGAGCATTCCATCACGACAAACAAGTTTTACTCCTTGCAAGTTCAGTTTCTCAGATATTTCCTCCATTGAAACATTCAGCAATTCACAGCAGGCTATAACTTTGGGTGAATTGAGCTTTCGATGCACACTCAAATCTACTGGAATGGTAGTTGATGCTTTCAATTTCAGCAATTGACGAGTTTGCTTTCAGAAATTCATTTCCACAAGAAAGTCTCCAGATGTGATTTTTAAAAAGGAGATTCAGTGTTTTTCAAATGAATTTGATAGATTGGTTGCCCACTGAAAGGATCACGTTGAGATTTGCCCATAAAATTTCAAAAGTGCTTTTGCGGAAAATTGATGAATTAATAAAATAAAATTGTATGTTATTCTCGCACCAACTTGGGTGTAAATCTCCCGATATTTCATGAAATTTATACGAGAGCAATTAATTTTTTTTTCATACAGTGTTCAATTTTTATTTTTAGATTTGGCAAAACTTAGAAACAAATGAAATGAAATTCAGAGTCGCACTGTTAAAAATTACTAAGACTGTTTCATCAGATGCTTTGTGTTTCCTATTTAGACATTTTCCCATAGACTTAGTTGCTGAAATGAAGAGCAGTTTATTTAAGTCTATATTAAAGGAAATGAATTAAGATTGCAGAGAAAACAATTAAACGAAGCGAAATAATGGGCCATGGCATTGATTAAAAAAAAAAAAAAACTAGGAGAAGTTTACTCGATTCCATGGTCAATCTATGGTCCTTGGAAATGTAGGAGTGAGAGGGTCTTTACAAATGGATCTTGGATTGAAAACCGGGTTAAATTTAGAATGTTCTTTTATGATAATAATTGCGAAATTTTATGGGAACTTTAAAAAAGAATTGGAAATAATGCAACAATCTTCAAGGCAGAGGTATTGACAATTTTTTAAACTATAAATAAAATGAGATGTAGTCGAGATGAAACGCATATTTTTACGGATTCGAGGCCAATATTTATGAGCTTGGAATCCTTTAAAGATGAAAGAGAAATAATATTATACATGAAGAGAGTTTTAAAGATTCTATCCACATTTTCCTACTTTGGGATAAAATCCACTCAGGAGTTCAGGAGAATGAATATACATATTTCCTGGTCAAGCTAGCTACTTACAAAAACGATAAAGAAATATTCCTATTATACAGTGCAATCTATACTATACTCCTGGTTAAGGAGTAAATTAAGAGAAGAAATGTTAGGCAAATAGCAACTACAGTGGCAATCATCTTAAAAAGCTTCTTTCAGTTATCATGAACCACTCAAGGGCACATCTTCAGGTGTGACTGGCATCATGATTTCGAAGTAGCCTCTAGCCGGCCTTCCAGATTCTGTTCCCCCAAGCCTGCTTCTTTGAGGTTTATTATTTTCTCGACGACAAGCGATTCAGCTCTCCATGAGAAGCTGTCGGCACTTTTTTTGCTTCTTGTGGACAGCCAAAAACCTTACATGTTGTTGTGCTTGGCAACCCATTAGACGAGTAGTGCACTGTAGTATCATTGTATCAAGCCTGAACCTACTACTAAACCTGACTATAATCTGAATGGACGATAATTTAAAATGGATGTCTGACATCCATCGCATCAATTTCTTTCGATTAATAGTAAGAAAACCATTGTAATATCATATTCATTCATCACCTTGTCGATTATTCTGCAAAATATAAGTTGAAGGGATGACAATTGAATCAGATAATCTACTGATTTGACATCATCAGTATCCATATCATATATTTTTTTTCTTTAAGTGACCGACAAAAAAGCAGTCAATAAACGTGACATCTCATTTACGTGATCATCCATTCTGTCTACTTAGCCGTCAATCAAATATTTAATACATAAGATGGGTTTTAAATAAACATGTTCTTAAATACCCAGTGTGCATTGTTCTGAATCGGTGAAAAGTTTTGTCAATGGAACTCTCAATTCTTGTTGCCAGGGAGGGGGCAAATGGTCATCAATGAGGGTCAATTGCTCACTCTCTACTATCACCATCTCTGCTAATTTTTTTAATAAATATATTAGATAAGATATAGTGAAAGTTCACAAGATAGGGATCTTTCTAATGAAAAACCTTCATTTGCTTTTTAAGTTCGCAAAAACTGCAAGCTGGAATAGGAATTTCCCCCGACAATCCGAATTGGTCATTTTAAAATGAAACCTTTTGTGCTAATACAGTGATCTTAGTTTGCTGGCTCTCAAACTAATGACCTCTTCAAGAATTTTGTCCTAAATTCATTTATGATGTCAAATCTTAATTTATAGCAGCATGCATTACATTGCATAACTTCATCTGTAAATTATAGTTTTTCAAAGACAGATCAAATGAAATTAAGCACTAAATAAAATAATACAATTCCAATGGATAATTTATTTAAAATAAGGCATTTTCATTAAATATATACAGTAGAAATTCATGATATAACAATAAAATATATGATCAGGTCCTTAAATCCTTAAAAGGTAAAATGGAAATGCATTAGTAAAAAGTATAAAATGCTAAAATATAAATTTCATTCTAGATGGCACATTAAAAATTCAAGTTGTAAAATACAGTAAATGGAAGAAATCTTAAAATATATTCTAATAATTCATTAAAAAAAATTATAGATCAAATTTTAAATATGCACTGTTTTACAATGCAAATTTAAATTCTAAAACTCTATTCATTCGCAGTCATTCTAATTTTTATAGTAAAAAATAATGTTACAAAAAATAGATAAATATGTATATACATATATCAATGCCGATTAAATATCTGCATACTTTCAAACTACCATTTCCATGCAAATAGTTTGATTAGCGACCAGCATCATAACCAGGAAAAAGAGATAACAGAGCTTTTTGTAGATTCTTGTTCACTTGGTTGATGCAGGTTTTTTCTAGATCGTGACGGCACATTGGGCAGCTAAAGACTTCTGCTTTAAAAGATCTATCCAGGCAAGACTAAGGGGAGGAAAAATATTATTACACCTAATTATATAAACTAACGAAAGATGTGCATAACTTATTGTTCTGTTTTTAAATTTGTTTGCACAACAAAATCTCCTTTGAAAACAAAATTTCACACTTTCAGTAGTTACCTATGTAGAAGTTTTAGAGCATCTATAGCCATTGACAATTCAGCCTGATAATAGAGAAAATATTATCACGGTCTCATTGATTAGATCTGAATATAGAGTTAGTAAACATTTTCCCTTGTTATTTCCAGGTTGCATAAAAAAATTCCCCTGACTTTTATTATTCTAAAAGTATCTAAAATCTTCAAAATGATCTTGCTTCATTTTCTACATGTTTTGCATTGCACAAAATACTCTTAATAGCATATGAAAAAATAGTATTCTACTCTTTCTAACTAAAATCAATATATAATTTTTTTAAAAAAAATTATCATTTTCATTCATTTATTAGGTTATAGATAGGCAAATTTTTTATAAATATTTCCCCAATTTTTACAAAGATGTTAATAACAAATAATAATAATAATAATTTAAAACCACAAAGTGCAAAATAGTTGCAAGTAGGGTGGCCATCATTTCTGCTGATTGAATTTCTTTGATATTTCCAGGTTTTTAAAAAAATTTCCTCAGAATGATGCTGCTTTATTTTATTTCCTTTAATTATTACACAATATGTTCTTAACTATATTTAAAAAATTGTTCTGCTCTTTTAATTAAAAAAAAAGTAAAATAAAATGTAATGCCCAGAAAAAAAAACACAAAAAAAACATCATTTGCACTTATTGAAAACTCTCTCCCTTTATTTGCAAATATATTAACCAACATTAGAAGATACATGCCGATATAAACCGAATTTTAGCCAACTAGTCATATTTTAGAACTACTTGTCAAATTTACTCATGAAAAATGCAATTAAAAAAAACCTATGCAGATGCAGCGTGCTTAAGAATGAAATGATTTGTTTATCTCATATTATTTACCAATACACAAATAAGAACTATAAAATAATTTTACTTAAAAAAATTACAAATACGAAATAAAATTTCTGTACCAAAACAAGAAAAATTCTTCAATGATATCAAAATTCCATTGACTTTTAGCCCACCAACTATAATAAAAAAAATCGCCTAAATGCTTAATCCATAAATAAAGAAAAAAATTGGCCAACAATTTTTTTCTATTGCATAAAAAAGAAAAATGTCTTAAAGGTATAAATTTTAAAAATGACAGTATGAATGCATTTTGTAAATTTTTGTGGCAAATAGTTTCACATACATTAAAATGTATAACAAAAATGCTACTTTTCTCTTAAAATTATTTTGAAAAAGTTTACAAGAGAAATGTGTACTTGCAAAGTATAAAACAAATTAATGTCTTACATTTAATATTATTTTATAATTATAGAGCATTTTATTAAATAAATGAAGAATTTTAAAGGAATACGAAATAAAAAATATCTCAAAAGAAAATATTAGTAATAGCATCCATTTCATGTTATCCCAAACATCCATCCATTTGAAGAACTTAATAAATACGTATTTATCATTTTCAAAATAAACAAAAGACTGTTTTACAGAAATATTAGCAATAATGTCTGATACTTCATAATTCATCAAAAAGATCTCCAAGAAGTGGAAAAAATAATTATTGTAAAATATTTAATTAAAACAAATTGTTTCGAAATTATATTAATGGATCCATATTTTATATCCAGTGTAAATAGTTTTTGAAATGCCTGTCCAATTTTTCAAATTAATAGGTTCAGCTGTGGTTGTCATTTGCCGTTTGAGGGAAGGGTTGCTAAATTTGTTATTAATTGCTAAATTTACACTCACCCATATTTCAAAGATCTTAAACATATTTTTCTCCGCATATGTGCATTTTTCACAAACAATTCATATTTAAGTGACTTTCAGTTTAATTTAATTTATATTTTTTTCATAAATGTATTTTATACTTAAAGGTATTAATTTTAAATCTGAATGCAAATAGTAGTGTGCTACTTTACTGCAAAGGGCATTCCAGCATTTAATAAAATTTAATGTATGAGATTAAGCTTATATACTTAATTTGCTAGTTTTGCATTTTCTTATCAGGGAAATGAAATGATTTTTTTCTCAGGGAAATGAAATGATATATATTTAAAATAATTTTAATAGCAAATTTACGGAAATTTTATTACAAAAATACAGAGAGTATTTCTACAAGTTCACATCTAAAATAAAAGACTATCTTCTTAAATATTGAAATAAAATTTTGATATCTTCTAGATCACAAAACAGAACAGAAACACAAAATTAACAAGATCACTTTGGGTGAATAGCACAAGATAGTTTTCATCTTGGCAGTAGAATACAAGAATCAATTTCATTTTTAGAAACAGACCACACAAGCATTTTAGTCAAAATAAGATTGTAAATTTAAACAAAAAGTGGAATCTTGCAAGATTAAATTGAACATTTCTGTTAAATATTAAAATCTGATAATTTAACCATAACAAATAATTTTAATAAACAAAATCATAATTCCAGCAACAATTATGCATATAACATACACACATGCTTACCTTACATACATTATGGCAACATACAGTTGTAACAGGATTGAAAACAACTTCCTGACAGCAAATGCATGAAAAAATCTCCTCAACTTTTTTCAAGAATTGCTAAATAAAGAGAGGATGGGAGATAAAAATGAATATATTAAACAGAATATAAATATGAAGTTTTAATTAAAAAAATATTAAATATGCTAATTCATCAGTCATTTTGATGTCCTATGAAAGAGAAAAATGCTGTTTTGAAACAAAATTTTCAAGAGATTCAGTAAAATAAGAAATACAATGAAATTAAGATAACAAATACAATAAATATGAGAAGCTTACAAAAAAATATTATGTAAAGATGATGCCCCCCCCCATATCACATCAGTTATTTAATATAGTCTTCTTTAAGAAGAATCCTTATAGTTGATATTTTATTAACATATTTTTCTTCAACTTTTTAATAAAGAGTGTAACAGAAGACAAAAAAATTTTTACTTAAAAGAAAGCCTAATGCACCAGAAAAAAATGTCAACGACCAAACAGAATTTTCCATCTTTTCAGATGACTGCTTTCAAATTTATCCAAAATGTAGTAAGAAATTATAAATTTTGAAATAATAAAGGCATTACTAAATATAAATAATGTTATTTCGAAGCTTTATATATACGCTCAAATATAATTATATTAAAATCAATTAAATTACAGATGAAAAAAGTTTACATTTCACATCCTCCCACATAAATAATTTAAAAATCATAAAATTAATATAATATATAAAGGTTCTTTAAAATTTTATTAGATAATATCTATTGATGTGGCTAAATATCCCTTTATTGTATAAAACGATATCATGAAGATACTTGAGAAAAATTAGTACTTACTTGAGGTCCTTCATTAACAATTTCTAAGCATTCATTCCACAACTTTTTATTCAGTTTATCATCTTTGATATGTTTTTCCACCTCAGAAGGCACACTATAGCACACTTTTCTTTTCTTTTTAGACCGAGGATTGTCATCTAAAACATAATTCAAGTATGTTAATTGAATATATTGAAATAAAATGAATGATATATTTTTTTTATAAACAAAGCACCCAGATTTTATCACCTATAAATTTCAAATGAATTTTTTCTCATAAGCAAGCAAGATAATTTTTCTTATGCAAAAGGAATACGGAATTCTAAATTACACATGCTATTTTCCCATTTTTCTGTTTCTCCAACCAGGAATGGGTGCCTATATCTATTATATTATTTTAAAATGCATCTTAAAACTTTCATAGTAATTTTAGATGTAGAATTCATAATATAAAAAGAGGGCTTATTATAAAAAAGAGGGCTACCAAAGTTCAAACA
>JAPMOR010062489.1:0-12806 GCA_026543865.1 Argiope aurantia | reverse complement strand
AAATGTAGAAGCGCATTCTATACTTCACATCTTAGACTCTTTATACATGTATCAAAGACATTCTTGAACATTATGAAGAAACACAACATTGATATTAAGTGAAAGAGAATATAGGAATCCGTTGCTTGAAACAATCAGTAATAAATAAAATTAATATCAATGCCTTAAAATGTAAAATAATATTCTTTATTTCACATCATAGGCTACATCTTTATGCACCTTTCAAAGATAATCTTAAATCGTATGAAGGAACAAAATGATAAGTTTAATGGAGTAAGAGAAAATATGAGTGAAGAGCTTAAAACAATCTTTAATAAATAAAAATACTGTGATTCCTTTCAAATGTAGAAGCGCATTCTATACTTCACATCTTAGACTCTTTATACATGGATCAAAGACATTCTTGAACATTATGAAGAAACACAATATTAAGTGCAAGAGAATATATGAACCCGTTGCTTGAATAAATTGGTAATAAATAAAATTAATCTCAATGTTTTAAAATGTAAAATAATATTCTTTACTCCAGATCATAGGCTGAATCTGTATACATATTTCAAAGACATTCTTTAAACTTATGAAGGTACAAAAGGGTACGTTTAGTGGAGTAAGAGACAATGTGAGTGAGCAGCCTGCAACTCCCGATAATAAATAAAATTACCATCTAAGTTCAAAAATGTAGTTTACTTTATTTCATAGTGAAAGAAAAAAAAAGGGTAAAATTGTATTGCTAAAATTAGTAAAAAATGAAAATCTCTGATCGCATGTTGAAGTAAATTGTAAACAATAAATACAATAAGGTTACAGTTTCAGAACTAGTTGATAATAAATAAACATTAAAAGCATAAATATTCAGAGCCAGCAGTTTTCATATTGTTAACAATAAAACAAAACTGCAATAAAGATGTGTAATGGCAGAATGTAATAATGGCGGAATTATATGAGAATACTCAAAAATCATAAAGCATAAACCAAAATCTACAAATGTTTAGATTATTTTCGAGACATTTGTTTATGCTTTTATTCTTAAAGAAGATTCCTGAATTTGTATACACATTATTTTTAATACAAAGGGTGCACAATTGAAAAGGTACGAAACGTCGTAACAACGTAACCCTTAACATATTTGTCTTTGCCGCTATGGAAGAACGTTCCGAGACATCTAGGGATGTGATTTGAGTCTCCAGCTTAGATCGAAGCATGCACGGGTGCCCGCAAGCGCAGGAGAGAGTAGATGCTCTTTTAAAGAGCGCCGTTCAATTGATTAATAATTTTGAATTCCTGGAGCAAAGTGGAACTATTAACTCCGATGTGTGCTATGAGGCACTTCGAAGACTACGCAGCCCCATCAAGAACAAAAGGCTGGGGCTATTCACGGAGGGTGTGGTTCTGCTCCATGATAACGCGCGTTCAAACGTCTCCAGGGTCACACACGCGGAACTGGCCAAGTTCAGTAAGAGCAGATAAACCATCCGACCTACAGCCCGGACATATCACCCTGCGATTTTCATGTCTTTGGTCCCCTGAAAAAACATCTAAAAGGGAAGCGCTTCAACTCGGAAGGCGAAGTTAAGGACGCTATGAAGGCCAGGGTCTCTTCACGACCACAGGAATTCTTTGAACAAGGAATTTAAGTTGCAATTCGTTGGCAAAAAAATTTTAAAAAAATTCCTCCAAAATATATATTCTCTTTATAGATAAAATAGTTCGATTCTCATGGAAGTTCTAAATTTCGTAGCTATTGTTCGTTAATGCCATGCAAAAAACTTGTGGCCTTATCAAATGTTCACTTTTTTTTGGAAGTCATGAGATAGCATTTTTACTAGAGGGGAGGAGAGATATCTCAAAGAGACCACTCCCACTTGTGTACTAAACTAATAATTGTAATAGGAAATATTTCATTTTCGCTTAAAGTACATATATTACTTTCATAGTTTATCCTATAATTTTACTGTTAAGTACTATTATAAAAAAAATTCGCTATTGTAATAGTCAAAGCTCATATTTCTATAAGTTTTTATTATATTAATGTCAATCACTTCCATTTGCTATCTAAATTAAGCATTGCTATCTTTAACTTTCAACAGCATAATAATAACAATGAAAATATGCAACAATAGCAATTATTAATAAAACCCATACAAAAGCAAAGGCATTTATCTAATTTTTTGAGAGAGAACATCACATTGTTAATTCAAGTTCATACATAATATTGAAAAATACGAACAACATTCAACTTGTTTTACAATGATATATGCGTAATTACTTAGCATAGTTCAAACACATCGAAGTAAGTTAAATTATATACAATTCTAACATCTTGTCAAAATTTCAAGATTGCTCTAAATATATATTGTTGTGAATTTTTACCGGGGTTCGTTTGGATAGTGGAAGTGATATGGTGTCGAGAACGCTCAATCAGCAGGCGAAAGTAGAATAAAAACAACGAAGTTTATTTACACGAAGACACACAGGACAGCACAAAGACGACAACTGGATACAGCACAAAGAAGTCAATTATCTTCAGCCGCGAGACGTGCAACAGCAGCACACACAACAAAACTCTACTGCAGACAGTAGCTCACAGCTTAGTTCAGCACCAGCTTGAATCCGTCGCTGCTCTGCTAATCCCTGGAAGACCAGTTCTTCACCGTCGATTTCGACTACTCTTCTCTGTCGCTTCCGACTATTCCTCTCCGTCGGTTCCGACTACTCTTCCGCTTACGACTACAACTCCGTTCACTCTGACTACTGACTAATCTGTCTGGCAGCTGCAGCCCCCTTTATAAATCTCAGGTGGCGGGACTAGAAGCCTCTCAACCAATCAGGAACGTTAGAGGCGTATCTCGGTTCCTACTGGACGGATCGGGAAAATTCTCGATGTTTCGGGTATAATCTATTTTGGCGCCAAATTCGTCGCCAAGCTCTGGGACCTCCGACGCGCCACCCGGACTCCGTCTAATAGCGATAACTTTAAAACAGTCTTTCTGTTGATGGAACAAATTATGCTGTGAAGCCGAAATGCAGGTTTGTAACATTGCTCCCCTCTTCAAAGACTGACGTCCCGGCAGTCCAACTTCAATCCAACAGCTGGCGTAGGCTTCCGTATGATGTTATGATGATGATGGTTTAAGCAAATTTCGCAGATGACATCATTTACTAATTTGTCGGCGACTGAAGATCCATCCATACCTTCTCAATGCTTTTGACCCGGACCTCTTCGTCGTGTCGGATTGTACATCCAGACTTGATTCCGCTCTTTAAAATGCAGGATGTCCCATGGAAACAAACGCTGAATCGTAGTAGAGAACTCCGGAACGAATTCTTGCCAGGCTTTTCGGTTGGTCACTTTAAACTTCTTCCATCGAACCAATCGTATATCAGGATGATCCAACGGTGCTTTCTGAAGTCCACTCGAAAGCCAGGTATTCACCTTCGTCGCCAAAGCTTTCAAGGGAATACGTCCACCTCTTCCTGGTCTGTTCTCGACACTCGAGAATTGTCCGTCGCCCTCCACACAGGATCTTCCGAAGAGCGCATCCGTTTTCGCTGGAAGGGTCCTTCTGCGACGACGTAACATGTACGGATGCACAGGAGATTCTTCGGTTCCCATTTGCATCACACTTCTATGCAGATCCACAGTAAAGATGAATTCTAGAAGGAAGTTGAGATCTTGACTACAGGGATCAGCGATGCCAGACACGTAGTCTTCTTCCGTGTCACTATGCCAGGAGATACCAAGAGGCTTGCAGAGAGGTACTCTCTTTCATCTTTGGGACGAATCCAATCCAAACAGGGTCGCATCTACTCTTGCATCCATAGGGATCGAGCACGGGTCTCCACCAATAGACCCGTCTGAAGAAAGTCCATCTTATCCCTCCCCAAGAGCCTGTACTTCCGGTTCCACTTCAGGGGACTCATTCGGAGAAGACTGTTTCAGTTCCGCAATTATTTGATATTCTCCCTGTTGGTTCCTCTCCTTATTAAACTTCGGTTCATCCTCCGGATGACTAAGCTCATTTTCGGTGACACCGGTCTCCATTCGATCTTCATTCTTTTCTTCCACTTGGCTCTCGCTGCTTCCTCCAATTTCTTCTGTGATAACTTGGACGATTTCTGTTTTATTAACTTTATCTTCTAAAATTTCTTTCCATGACGAAAGGCCTTTCTTCGATTCACTCTTCATGTCTTCCGCAAAGGCTTTCATTTCTCCTGTAAAGGCTTTCATTTTTGCAAAAGTTTCTCTTGTCCAGCTTCCATAGATTTCTTCATCTCAGCCAACAGAGCCAGTAACTCACCATTACCGCTATCAGCCATTCTTGCCTGGGATCTTGTCAGCACCATACACTGTTGACCACTACCCCACTTCTGATACCAAATGTTACGAATTTTTACCGGGGTTCGTTTGGATAGTGGAAGTGATATGGTGTGTAGAACGCTTAATCAGCAGGCGGAAGTAGAATAAAAACAACGACGTTTATTTACACGAAGGCACACAGGACATCGCAAAATTGACAACTATATACAGCATAAAAGACTTCAGACATCTTCAGCCGAGACGTACAGCATACACATCAGCATATAACAAGAATCTACAGCAGTCAGTAGCGCACAGCTCAGTTCAGCACTAGCTTGACTCCGTCGCTTCTCACCGTTGCTTACGACTCCTTCGTTCCGTCGATTCCGACTACTGCGCTCCGTCTTCGGACTTCTCCGACTCGAACTACTCTGTCTGAGAGTTTGGTGGGATTTTGGCGGTTATGGAGCACCCGCCTGGCATTGCCAGGCTATCTCCTTCCTTGCAGCATAGAAGTCCTTGCATCTGAAGTTGCCCTGAACTGATGACGAAAGGAGTTAGATATTTTCTTCACATTTACCGTGGTTGAGAGTCTGGGATCGGGAGAGGGGGAGAGTTCTCTGGTCCAATAGGAATGCAGCTAAACTACGGAGTAGGAGTGGGTGAGGTTGCCTTGGTTTTCTGGGTGCCACGGATCAGGTGGTATCTTTCTAATTGTTCGAGTTCGGCGAATCAGGAGCTAGAAAAGTGAGGCAGGGCGTGCCTTTAAGACTTAGTCGAGGAGAGCATTTAGGAGGATAAGTTTTCGTTCATCTTTGGATTTAGATTCTTTTAGTTTAGCAGCTATTCTCAGCAGACCGGGGAATTCCAATAAGAGCTTTTTGATTTCTTTAAGCTCTTCAATAATGCTGTGCATTTCTGTGACATCCGGGACGGGGGTATGGACTGTTGTTTTTGGGTTGAAATCAGATGGTTTCCTTTGGTTTCTGGGCCTCTGCTGGGTTGGTGATTTCGGGATTACTGTCTGGGGTTCTTTTCCTGAGTGTCTCCGCATAAGTTCTTTTGGTTCCTGTTGATGTAGTTGGGTAGGCAGGACACCTCTTCCAAGAAGCTAAGTGCCCACTCTTTTTGCAATGTATACATACTGGCTCTGGGATTCTGTCTTTAATGTTGCAATCCGCAGTCTGGTGTTTTCCGTCGCATTTAATGCAGTGCGGATTGCACCTGCAATTCCGCGAAAAAAGCCAGAACATCTGTAACACATCGTGGCTTTAACTGGTTTCCTGTACGTTTCAATCCTAACTCTCATGTACGACAGGTGGTTGATGTTATATATATTATTGTAATTTCCTTCTTTTTTGACTTCAATCAGGAATATGGGGTGAAAGGTCTGGGTTCTGAAATTCTTAAGTTGTGATATCCGTGCTATTTTGAAGTTTAGCTCTTCTAATTCCCTCTTAAGATCATCTTTTATGGTTTCCTGGCAATCCTTTAATGATAACTTTAATGGGTCTGTTGATGGGGTCTTCTGTGATAATGTATTCATTTTTCTTTTTGTTGAGTAGGTCTATGATTCCTAGTCTGTCCTTTTCTGAAGTTGTCGTAATCTTGATAAATCCGTATGAGAGTTTGTTGTCTGTACCAGGATATTTTCTGCAGATTTCTTGTAGGATGAGGTTGTAATATTCAGTTAACTTTAGGTGGATAGAGGGAGTCTCTTTTGATGGTTGTTGGGTCTCATCTTCCAGGATTTGAAATTTATTCGCAGTATCTATTGCTGTGTTTTCTATTGAATTTTTTCTTTTTGTTAGATGCTTTTTGTCAACTGGTTGGAAGGGCATTTCTGTATCCATCTGGTCTTGGCTTTCCATGTCAGGTGGGCTTCGGTTTATTTCAGTCCCAGTATAGTAGTCCTGGAGACTATTAGTGTTCGTTCGATGAGGTTGTACAACAAAGTCTTTGACGAATAATTTAACTCTGCTTCTGCTGCTGCTAGAGCTTCCGCTCTCGCCACCGCATTCCTCTTCCATGGCTGGGGACGTAGGCCCTTCCGACACTAATCCTGAAAAGGACGGGTTGGGCTTCAGAATTTCCGGTGGGTCTATTGCTAACAGGATGTTCTAGTCAGAGCAGCTGGAAAACATGTCCGTTCAGTAGCAAGGTCAAGGCGCAATAATGGGACTACTCTGTCTGGCAACAGCAGCTCTTTTTATAGGTCTCAGGAGGCGGGGCTAGAAGCCTCTCAACCAATCAGGAAGGTTAGAGGCGTATCTCGGTTCCTACTGGACGGATCGGGAAAATTCTCGATGTTTCGGGTATAATCTATTTTGGCGAAAAAGTCGCGTAATTCGTTGCCAAGTCGCCAAGTTTGTCGCCAAGCTCTGGGACCTCCGACGCGCCACCCGGACTCCGTCTAATAGCGATGACTTTAAAACAGTTTTTCTGTTTATGGAACAAATTATGCTGGGAAGCCGAATTGCAGGTTTGTAGCAATATCTATATATATGTGGTATCTTTGTTCCGTGGACCACCAGGTGGCACTGCATCTACCTTCTATCCAAGAGCTGACGTCACACGGACATGAGCTTGAGCGAGCGAAAGTGAAACATTGGACTTAGTGTTTGTGTGTGGCGTAACTGAATGGCGGATTTTCTGAGATATTAACCAACTTGATATAAATGGACAGCAACTGCCTTTTTAACTCTTTACTTCTTTCCTTCTTAATTTAATGTCGTGCCGTCTTTTTTTTGTTTGTCTTCCATTAAATTAGGGAATTTACAACTTGACTATTTCATTCGTCTTGGAACTTGGATTGTAGTTAGGCTTCCATCCTACATGGGGGCTCTGGCCGATCGAACTTGGCTTCCTTAAAACTACAACACCCCTAGACCCAGCTTTCATGTTATTTTTTGATGGGCAACCAGTGTTGAGCTACAAATTTAGTAATGTTGTGCTAGGACTTTGTGTTAAAACTAAATGGATTAACGTGGAAGTTAAGGAAGTATTTACGGTTTCCAAAACCGAAACTGGTAAATTCGAACGGCAAACTGTAAGCACATTTTGATGATTCTCCCTATTATTTGAAGAACACATAGATGCTTGTTCAAGAAAATGTAGATGGTTGATGGAATATTAAAATTGAAGATTTAACTGCAATAAAATTGGGGAGTTATTTTCGAAATTATATCAGAGTTATATAGTTGATGAAGAATTCTTAATTTTGATGCATAATTTTTATGAAGTGAAAGTTATTTGAAGATAAATTTGCTTATTCGATGCTACTCGGATGTTGAACTTAATTCTTCCGTTTTCTTCCAAAAATATTTGCTATTTCGATGAATACCTTGTCGCTTCCGAAATTACAATTTTGATGCTTTTGAGATTAGAACTTTGAAGATTTTGAATTAATACCTTGATGTTGAATTTACATCTTCTATTTTCTTGAACAGAAATTTATTTTAAAGAAATATTTGATATATACTTTGAAGAATTAATCATTTGATGCTATTGATATTTGAAATCGTAACTTTGTTTTCTTGAACAAAAACTGTTATGAAGATTACATATTTTGTGAAATAATATCTTATTATATTGTTGCTATTTGAAATTTTGATGTGGAATTTTATTTTCTATATTTGAATGCATATTTTAAAGCTTGATTTATTATCTTAATTTTGAGTGCCTGCGTATTATAGACATTGATATTACTTTTTGAATCTTTGTGTGATAATTGCTTGAAGTAGAGAATAATGATTACTCTAAATGATAGCCCGAAAATTTCTAAATCTCTAAAAACTGGTAGTAAGAACCAAATCCAACTTTTACATAAGTTAATATTTGGCTCAGACGGCGACAGGTAAAACCGTCCTAGATTACGCAAATTTTCTGGATTCCCACCTAACTTTCAATTGGAAGAGGCGAAACAGAAGGTTCTGAAAGAATTTTCGCTTAAAGATTTAATTTCTATCTGTAATCTCTTGCATTTAGAATTTCATACTGATTTAGAAAAATGTAGTGATATTATTCTAACGAATCTAAGCGATCTTTCGTTGTTGCAAACGAATCTGTCTGACATGAGTGAAACGGATGACCTTGAAGAATCAAAAACGGAAATCGAAGACTCGCAGCTAACCGCAAGCAATAAATTAAATCCTCCCAATTTGAAAAATGAACGCCAAATACCGTACATTAATCTTGATGAGTCAGCCCAAAATTCATTGCCTTCATTTGATACGCAACGCTCTGGTTGTAATTCTTTCCAGGCATTTAGTCTCAAAGATATTGTTGATTTTGTAAAACCCTTTTCGTCACGAGATAATTACAGCGTTGAAACTTTACTTTCTGATGTTGAAGAAATATTTAATTTATATGAAATAAGGAATCAAATTCACCCAATTATTTCCCTTAAGAAATGTTTGACAGGTCCTGCGTTAACTTTAATGAGATCTATTCGTGGAATTACAAATTGGGAACAAATGAAGCAACATTTATTATCAGAGTTTTCAGTTAGGGTAAATGGCCTCCAATTACATAAATTGATGGAATCTCGACGTATGAAACCATTTGAAACATTGCAAGAATATTTCTTGACCATGCGAGATCTTGCCGACAAGGGTTCTCTTGATGATTCCTCTTTGATCGAGTATGTCATAAACGGAATTCCCGATTCTTCAAACAATAAAATTATATTGTACGACTGTAAATCAATTCCTGAATTTAAGGAAAAATTGAAAATTTATGAAAAGCTATTTAATGCTTCAGGAACTTTTCGGTAAAGTAATGACAAAAAATTTGATCCCACTCATAATACAAAATGTGACCGTAAGCGTACTCCAAACCCACAACCAGTATGTTACTCCTGTGGTTTAAAAGGACATAAGAGTATCCACTGCACGAATAAGATACTTGGTAAAGAATGTTAGTGCTGCAAACTTTTTGGCCATGTTCATGCTGATTCACTCAAAATTCACGAAACGCTGAATCGAAATCTGACGCTAAACTTGCTACACCTACCAGAACTGTACACCATATTTCTGCTCAAACCTTTTCCCCAAACCCCATGCATGTTGAAATTATACTTAAAGGAATTCAATTAACTGCACTTTGTGACACTGGGTCGCAAGCCACTATTATTAATGAAAATACATATCAAAAAATTGGCTCCCCACCATTACATCCTTATCATGTAACTTTTTCTGGAGTTGACCCAAATACAGTTCAAAGTATTGGTTTCTTTCAGGATTCTATTACTATTCAAAATGAAACATTAACTGCAAAAATTCATGTTCTTAGTGATGACACATTTCCACTTGATATGATTATTGGAACTGACGTTTTGCAACAAACTCAATTTACATTTGTTAAAAACGGAATTCATTTCTGCAGCAATGATGATGAGTATTTTTTGTTTCATGTTGCAAATGTGATTGATGAATGTCCTTTTGATTTATCGTATGTTAATGATCCAAATGTTCGAAATGAATTGTCATCATTGATTAATAATTATAAACCTATTAAAACTAAGGATACTAAATTGAAAATGAGTATTGTATTATAAGATCAAATTCCTATTTGTCAAAGACCCAGACGACTCTCTCTTCCTGAAAAACAGAAAGTACATGAGCAAATAACTGATTGGGTAAATCAGGTTATAATTAGAGATAGTTGTTCCGATTATTGTTCTCCATTAGTCTTAGGTAAGAAAAAAGATGGTAACTTACGACTCTGCCTAGATTACCGTAAATTAAATGCTAAAACGGTTAAAGATAGATATCCGTTACCCCTAATAGAAGAAATTCTAGACCAATTGTACTCAGGAAATTTTTTTTCAACAATTGATTTGAAAAATGGATTCTTCCACATGGAGATTTAAGAAGATAGTAAAAAATTCACTTCATTTGTCGCGCATGATGGACAATACGAATTTAACAAAGTCCCATTTGGTCTTTGCATACGAATTAAAACTTAACTTGAAGAAATGCCAATAGCTGAAGTCTAAAATCGAATTTCTGGGTTACATTATTGAAAACGGTAAAATTATTCCTTCTTTGGATAAAACTGCTGCCGTCAAGAATTTTCCAGAACCTAAAAGCGTTAAACAGGTTCAAGGCTTTCTTGGCCTCACTGGTTATTTCCGAAAATTTATTCAAAATTATGCATTAATAGCTAAGCCATTGAGTGACTTACTTCGTGACAACACAGTGTTCTACTTTGGACCCGAACAAATTTCAGCATTCCAAACTCTAAAACAAAAGCTTTCTGAAAAACCTGTATTACACATATTCAAGCAGGGTGCGAAACTTGAATTGCATACTGATGCTAGCAAATTTGATTATGGCGCTATTCTCTTTCAACAGTCTGATTATAAGAAGTTTCACCCAATTCATTACATGAGTAAAAACACCTCCCCCCAAGAAGAGAAATATTCAAGTTACGAATTTGAAGTTTTAGCAATTATTGAAGCTTTAAAGAAATTCCGAAACTATTTAGTTGGTAGTAAATTTCGAATCGCAACGGACTGTTTGGCATTTCCAAAAACTATGAGTAAAACACATTTGACACCAAAAATTGCTAGATGGGCTTTATTTTTGGAAGACTTTAATTATGAAATTGTACATTGTCCAGGCAAACAAATGAAACATGTGGATTGTTTAAGTCGATACCCTATTATGTTTGTAACACACGATGAAATAACATCCAAAATTGTCAATTGTCAACAAAATGATGAATATATAAGTTCCATAAAACAACTTTGGGAGAATAAACAAATTAATGACTTCATTCTTAGGAATAATGTGCTTTATAAAATCGTAAATGATTCTGATCTCTTGGTAGTTCCTCAACTAATGCAGACTGAAGTTGTTAAAAATATTCATTCTAAAGGTCATTTCGGTATCACTAAACTGAAGACGTCGTAAAGCAAACTTTCTATTTTCCTAATATTAGAAAATGTGTAGAAAATGTCATATCAAACTGTATTGAGTGTATTCTTGTAAATAAAAAGCGAGGGAAAGGCGAAGGACTTTTACATCCTACCCCAAAGGAAGAAGTCCCCTTCAGCACGTACCATATTGACTTTTTAGGTCCTTTAACATCTACCAATAAAAATTACAAACATATCTTCACTGTAATCGACGCATTTACCAAATTCACTTGGATATATCCCGTAAATTCCACATCTGCTCATGATGCCATCTACAAACTTAAACAACAAGAAGTTACATTTGGAAATCCACATCGGATCATAACCGATAAAGGCAGTGCATTTATATCCAAACAATTTCAAGAATATTTTGAGAATGAAAGTATTGAACATCTCAGCATCACAACCGGAATTCCCAGAGGTAATGGGCAAGTCGAAAAAATCCATGGAACCATAATTCAAATTTTAGCAAAACTATCGTTGGACGATCCCACCAAATGGTATAAATTGGTTCCTGCTGTGCAGCGGACGTTGAACTCAACAGTTTCAAGAAGTTCTCAACGAACACCTTTTGAGCTCCTAACTGGCGTAAAGATGAAAACCAATGAAGACCTACACATCCTTGAATTGCTGGAAAAGGAAAGCATGGAATCCTTTATTGAAGATCGAGAAAATATTCGCGAGGAAGCTAAAAGAAACATTCTAAAGGTCCAGGAAGAAAAGCGTCGAAACTACAATAAAAAGAGAAAGGTAGCACATCAGTACAAGGTTGGCGACTTTGTTGCAATTCAACGAACTCAATTTGGGACTGGTCTGAAGTTGCGACTAAAATTCTTCGGTCCTTACGAAGTGGTGAAAGTCAAGTTGAACGACCGCTATGATGTCAGAAAGGTCGGACAAGACGAAGGACCAAACATCACATCTACTGCAGCAGACCACATGAAAATGTGGGGCAGAATAACTTAAAACGGACTAGAGTCCACTGCATCTAAACAAAGAAATCTGTATTTTTCTAACTTTAATTGTTCATATACTTTTTCTGTCTCGTGTTTTTTTTTGTTTTGTTTTGTTTATTTTAGGTTCTTTTTGTTCGAGTCTTTACTTGGTAATGTTGGAATCCAATAGATGAAAGGCTCGCTGAGGTCAGCTCTTGCAGTCAGAATGGTATCCTTGTTCTGCTGACCACCAGGTGGCACTGCATCTACCTTCTATCCACCAGCTGACGTCACACGGACATGAGCTTGAGCGAGCGAAAGTGAAACATTGGACTTGGTGTTTGTGTGTGGCGTAACTGAATGTCTGAATTTCTGCGATGATAACCAATTTGATGTAAATGTGCAGCAACCGCCTTTTTAACTCTTTACTTCTTTCCTTCTTAATTTTATGCCGTGCCGTCTTTATGTTTGTTTGTCTTCCATTAAATTATGAAATGTACAACTTGACTATTTCATTCGCCTTGGAACTCGGATGGTAGCTAGGCTTCCATCCTACACACACACACACACACACACACACACACACACACACACACACACACACACACACACACAGACACACACACACACACACACACACACACACACACAC
>JAPMOR010062481.1:39189-60034 GCA_026543865.1 Argiope aurantia | reverse complement strand
TGTTGAATTCAGTTTTCATTACAAACTGCTAAAACTATATTTAGAGTATTAAAAATTTATTAAATTTAATAATTAATGAATTAATATTTGAAAAAACTGTATTAACATCAACTGTCATCTACTAAAAGTTTAAAAAATGTATTTGAACTTGAGTGGATGAGTAAAAAGTATTTTATTAACGATTGAAAATTTGAACAAGATATATAAATATATATAGGGAGAGTGTGAACTATTAGTAGGAATTGAATGAAAAAAAGATTAGATAGAACTAAACTGATAAAAGAGAGCTTAACATGGAACTGCAAGTTTATTTCTTTGAAGTTGAAGAATATTTTTACTGGATGGAATTGAATTTCAAAGTGCTAAGATTCATAGTTCCTTGTTAAAACCTGTTCTTGCCAGTTTAATTTTATCATTTTTAAATTCATTTCGTGTTTTTTTTGTTCGAAGTCTGCCATTCACTGAGCTATAAGAATATATATAATGCCTATTAGTACAATCGAAACATGTGCTTCTGTGTGAAAGGAATAAGGACTAAAGTTCTATGATTGATAGACACATTTTTCAATATTTTAAATAAACGGAGATTTTATTACACTAAAAACTGCAAACTGCAACAATACACACACGATAACACAAAAGCAAGAATAATTTATACACATATTAAACCAATCAGCATGCTTTTACATCGATTATTTTCTGAAATTTGTTGTTAAATAACATAAGGAAATATTCCATACGATCCTAAATCCATCGATTTTACATTCAGTTGAAAACAAAATATCAGTTGAATGAATGATGTGATTTTATTCCTAAAAGAATGAAAAAAAGTCCATACATATTTTATGTACATAAAGCAAACATATATAAACAATAAATTGTATCAGTTGATGACATATGTAGCATCAAAAATGAATAAAAAAGCTTTAGAAAAACTGATTTGTAATTCTAAGTATATTTTATAACTTTTTTAATAAATGACATATATCAACAAAGTTCAGTTATTTATTCCAGGTTTAAAATGAGTTTAAAAAAAATTAATATTTTGTGACAAAAAATTCGGATTAACTGTTTGAATTGTCGCCTTTCATTACTTTTTCTGAAACAAAAATTCCTTTAAGGTTAAACATTATATTCTTTTTAAATACGTATTCTGTATTCCATTAGATAAAACTAATGGAGGATCATCAGTATTTTGTAAATAAAAAATCGTTTTATTTTAGAAATATAATGAAAGCGATTTATGGATATTAAATATAATTTAAAAAAAATTATATATTAAGATACATTTAATTAGAATTTTAAATGGAATTAATAGTTATTCCTTCTTTGTTGATTTTAAAAGTAATGAAGGCGACAAATATATGTAAACAAGGTCAATTCATTCTAAAAATTTTACGAACTGTTTGATAAATACAATGAAAATATTAGCAAGAACATAAAAAAAATATACCAAAATGGCAATTTTTGTAATTTTATTTATGGAACTTATTAATGCAGAGATCAGTATGACGATATATATTTCATAAACTTCATGATAAAAAGAACTCACGATTTCTACAATGACAGATTGCAAATATCAGTTCTTCAAAATGATGTCATTTAAAAGCACACAAATTTCATGGAATATTTATAGCGAACACAATCGCAGACGAACATGAAAAGATACATACAGTACATGTAAGAAAAATGATTAAAAGCCTCGCTTGGAGTATGTATTTTCACGCAATTGTAGACTTGTTTTACTTACAATATTTTAGATCTACAATTACATATTTCCTTTGCTAAATTATGCCACATTCACTCGCTTTTAAGAGTGAAGGTCGACCATACATTGATCTACAGGATTACAAAGCGTTAACCAAAAGCCAATAGAATTATAGCCTTTGAAGCACTGCATTTGCATGCAATTAGCTAATAGTATTTGGACACGTTTGATATCTTGTTTTGAAATGTATTTTAACTTTTCTAATTAAGATATGAGTTCCAAGATAAAGTTCATGAAGAATTGAACGAATGGTGAAAAAAAAGTAGACATGCAACTGCTTCCTTGGCACTAAAGGTTAAAGAGTGAAGAAAATTACAAAAATAATTCGGAAAGAACAATGCAATAAAAAAAGTTATTTAAATTAATTTAAAATAGCATTGCCACATCGAATAAAATTTGATTAATTTTTATTAGCTATTTTTCATGCTCAAAAGAATAAATAATCGTCTGTTTATTTAATGAAAAACATATGAAAAGGTATGCATTTTAAGGTAGTTAAATTATAGGTTTAGGTTAATAAAATCATGATTTGCATCAACGAGTAAATAGGTTTAGAAAAGAAGTGTCAAGTTTGTGACACATAAAACAGAAGAAATCAGAAATTCGATGTGTGCGAGCACTGAAGTCCTACAGTTGCTACAGTCCTACAGTAATAAACTCTAGTTTTGCGAGTTAGAGTTTATTTTAGAAAGGACATAGAAGATGCCAAAGGAAAGATACCGTGAGACAGATCTTAAATTTCGTATTTATTTACTCTCATTTTGAGTCACTAAATGAAATTTCAGCTCAGTCAATGATTCTTAAATATAGTACAGCATTTAGAAGTTTTTGGTTCACTATACTTAATACGAAAAGTGTATCGAATTTCCGAATCTTTCGACTTCGCAAGTCACACTTTAATTTTATTTAATTGATGAAATAATAAATATAAATTGATTATTACATCATTTCATAAATTGATTATTAATGATCAATATAAATTGATGAAAAATAATAGCAAACTCTAGAAAATTAAAAAAAAACGTTTATAAGTAATTGCAATAAAGTATTTAATTTAGTTGTTGTAAAATATATGGAAAAGTTTATTGAAAGACCCGCTTTACAAGATCTTAAGCTTTAACTATACATAAGGCAATATACCAATTCTTTCGATAGGAAATCTAATCTAAAATATAGTATTTTATTTTCTTCCTGGCTGTTTAAGATAAATTTAAACCACCCATCTAAAGCTGCCATCGTTTCAAAATATAAAGCTTTTAAAATGTTATTCTGATGTAAAATAATTTTTATACATCAGAACTATTTTAGGAAGATAGCTGGGGATACCGAATTTCCTTTATGAAATTATTTGATGATATGATGGTGTTCTAAAATCTTTTATATTATACAAGGATCCCTTTTGAAGTTTTTAATCTATACTTCTATATCTATACTTATAAATAAAGCTCAATGTGTGTGTGTGTTGGCGCTCTACAGGCCAGGTCATTTGACCTACAGCTACCAAATTTGGTACATGTATACCTTAGAGGTCGGGAATGTGCACCTAGGGTCCCTTTTTTTGAATTTTTAATTAGAATTTTAATTATTAATTAAAAACTAACTTTCCCTCCAAAAAAATCTTCCATTTTCTCCACCGCCAAGTGAGTAAGGCTTCAGTTTTTTTTTCTTTTCCCAACAGTAATGAGGCTAAGGTTAACATTTTTCGGCCGATTATTTCAAACGATTCTGTTTATTTTCTTAATGTTTGATGCATTTAAAATTAAACATTGTTAATTAATCCATCTTTAAGATTCATTCTAAAGTACTTTTGAAATAAATAACACAGAATAAAGGAAATTAAAAATTTCTAATCTGCATAGCGTTACCCCAACTGGAGTAGAAAAATTCATGCATTTGCGTTATCATAACTGGCGTTGAAAATTTATGCATGCGCATTGTGTTCTGATTGTTGACAACTATTTTCAACGGATGTGGACTTGATTTAAATTATTTTTAGGTTAATCTTGTGCTTTTATAATTAAATTGTATTTATGTTAGTTATATATTTTTTGTATATGCTTATAGTTTTAAGTACATTGTTTTTTAAGAAATTTCTTTTAAACCTGTTTTCAACCGATTATTTTAAACGATTCATTTTATTTTCTTAGTGTTTGATGCATTTAAAACTAAGCATTGTTAATTAACCGATTTGTTCATGATGAATATGAGAAAATTTTGTTGACAAATTCTTGAGATATTACATAAATTAAGAAATATATTCTTTAGTGCCCATAAAGTTTAAACGCTCAGTGACTGTTATCAGTAATCATATTATAAAAAAATGCTTTATTTCATTAAAAAATAATATTATATTAATTGCAGATTAATTCTTTCCACTTTAATTTAAAGCATAAATTCTACGAGAGGTAACAGAAAATTAGAGAGATACATATTACGTTATGACTGAAGGCCTTTATAATATTATGAGTGAATTATATGACTATCAAAATTTGAAGTTTTAATATATTTTGATGAAGAATCTATTAAAGTTGGAATTGTGTAAAATATTTAATTATTAAAATTTAAACGAACATTAAGATTGGCAAAGCGGCTGGTTGCCAAAGGCGGCTAGTATTTAATAATAACCAGCATAAAATTTTAATTCCCACTTTTTTTGAAAGTCTGCATAGGAAACAATGTAATATTGCTTGAGTACTATTTCGACAGTATTCTTGTTAAAATCCTGAAAGTACTAAGTCGTTCATTCCACAGAATCAAGTGTTAGCTCGGATTTTGCTAATTCGTGTTTTCATTGAAATAATCGCAATAAACTGGAAATTTTCCTGTTAAAGAAGAAAATTCTGTTTTTAACCATTCAGAAAAAACCTACTTCTCAAGATCTATCAGTAAAAGTGTAACAGAAGTGATTATGAAGATATTCTTCTCAGGTTAATCATCAGAACAGAAGAAAAACTCCTGTCAAATCAGGAAAAATACTTTCAAAGCATTTAATGAAATAACCTACATTTTCAATTGCTTTTTTAAAAATGTTAATCGATTAGTTTTATTAGTCATTTTTATAAGACAGAATTAAAATTAACCGTTTGAGTGTCATGAAACTTTACAAAATTCTCGCTGATATCGCATCTTACAACAGGAAAAGTTCCAGTTTATTATGACTAGAGTACATTAAGTAATAATGAAAACACGCACCAAAAAATTCGAGCAAATTTATCACTCGATTCTGTGGATTGAATGAGTTAGCACTTATTATGTCTTATGACACTCAAACGATTAATACATAAAATAAATGTTGTTAAAATTTTATCATGGGACATCGTAATCAAATTAGTAACAGTTTATTTTTATTTTAGAAATATTGATTTATTAAATAGTTGTGTAAGGAAGCAATCTATTTTAAAATCCTGTTTCGATAGAAGTAGATGTTTATGATAATAAACTATACATAACTAATAAACACAATATAAAATCAAACTTAGCAGAAAAAGTTTAGAAATTTTGAAGTAGAATACTTTTTATGATAACAAATGGGAGATTAAAAAGAGCAAATAAACAATTAAGTACATCAAACTCAAATTGTTTGTACATCAAATCCAAGAACATTTGCGTTTGGGAACAATAACAAAAACTTTTGAGATATGGAAGCAGTTGCCAGATGTCTACTGAAAATTACGATACTTGACAAACATCAAAGAAATATGCACACTATTTATTTATGTACAGCAGTATATGTATATATAGTTATGTATATAAGTTATGACATTCATGCGACATTTGTAAATGTACTTAAAGAAGTCGTATGCAGTCTATGCACTATCACATGGGACAGCAAAATGCGTAGGATCAAAATGTTTATTGTACATATAATGGCAATAGACAAATCCCTGTTTTCTTCATACAAATAAATAAAGTTATGTTAGAAAAAGTTCAGTAAGGCTTCAAGAATCTACAGAATTCTAACGAACTGAAACAAAAAGAGAAAATTTACGATTACGATTTCAGTCATCTGAATTACTTAAAAAAATAGTCTTATGGAATTGTAGCCAAATTATCTTTTGGGAAATTCTAATATTTTTGTTTCTTGTTATTTCATTTTTCAATTACGTCATATTCAAGTAGCCAATGAACTAAAACTGCAATATGGTTTATTAAATAATCGTTTTCTTCTGTTTATTTTATCCATAGAGCTGAGATTTATATCAGATCTATGATTTTATCTCATGATTTGGAATAATAAGTTTCTTTTTTAATTTTTAGTAACATTTAAGAGTAAAATGCAGATAGAATTTTAACTGATTAGATTATATAATTTATGGAATATTGGAATCAGAAATTTCAGAAATTAAGGAAGAAATTTTAATCGGCGAAAATAAATAGCAAACTTCTTTAAAAATTATTTGAATCGCAGATAACAACAAATAAAAAGACATATAATTTATACTTAGAGAAATTTAAGTAGTTATTAAAAACTTCAAAATCTTTGTAATAGAACTTTTTTTTCTCTTAAGTTTTACGTTTTTTGATCAATTTGCTATTTTAAAAAGTACAAAATATAGTTCACATGTTAATAAAATGAAAAAAAAAACAAGCTTATTGAATTTCACCCGATAATTTTAATATTTTAATAATAAAAAATTAATGATTACTCTGAATTTTTATAAATGAAAAGATATAGAATAAATTACGTTTTAATACTAACTAAAAAAATCAATTTACATTTTGATGTTGACAGTTTGGTCTATATGGATTCAAAAACTGTATTTTAAGATCATAAAAAGACCAATTTTAAATAAAAAAGAAGTTAATATTTTAAAAACCCATTTTACTGTATTTTATTCAGAGATTTTGATAATAGTAAACAATAATGATCGAAGAGAATTTTATTAAAAGAAAAAAATATCAATAAAATTAAATTTTAATATTAACTGGAAAATTAAATAAAATTTATTATCTATTTTTTGGAAAAAAAAAAGAATTGAACAGAATCGTAAACTTTCCCTTGAATAAAATGAAACTATCAGAATCTAAGATCTACGCGATATATTTTAAGATTTGGGCTTGCATTTTTATGCCAAAAAGCACGACTTTTCGCTAAATGCGGAAAATCTAGTATATTTGGCTTATAGGTTCTAGACCTTTAATTGACGGTTTACTAGTAGGACGGTATTTTTTGTAAATATATTTTAATATGAATGCCTAAGAACAACTTTTCTATTGGCGGTACTGAAGGTTTATCAAAAAGGGTTTTGCCTGACCAATTCTCTATACCAGGTATAGGATATGTATGAACCTTAATAAGTATACATTCTATTCAAAATAAATTAATGAATATAAATGACATAATAATAATAAATAAATTAATTAATAAATATAAATTCCATTAAGACTAAAACAAATGGATAAAAACTATTGAAATTATAAAAAAAATGATTTAGGTATGTTTTCATTATCAATGAAAATTAAATTCACATTTTGATACTGAAAATTCATAAAATAAATTAATAAATATAAATGACATAATAATAATAAATAAATAAATTAATAAATATAAATTCCATTAAGACAAAAACAAATGGATAAAAACTATTGAAATTATAAAAAAAATGATTTAGGTACGTTTTAATTATCAATGAAAATTAAATTCACATTTTGATACTGAAAATTCAGTTTAGTAGACTTAAGAATTATATTTTAAAATATTAAAAAATCCCAATTTTGAAATTAGAAAAAAATAATTTAACGGACGACTATTGTTGAGCAACGTCAGAGTTGTACATTATTCTTTAAAGAATGGTAAATAATGTAAAATGTAAAACAATCAATGAATAATACATACAGAAAAATATCAAACTTTATATGCTATAATTTTTTTTCTGAAGTATGCGCTAAAATTAGTTTTTCGATGTTTAAATTTATGTTTTTAAGAAAAAGTATCAGTTGTACATGATTTAAAATATTTAGTTAATTAAATCATTTTCAAAGTATATGACTTGAAGCTTCATTTAATTATTTTAATGGTGCAATATGGAATTTTTTAAAAAAGAAAAAGGTTTATATTATTGCTTTAAGCTATGAAAACTAACAAGCTAAAACTGTTAGAAAGCTTATGAATTTTTAGCGTTTTTTTTTCACCTTGAAACTATTGTTCTTTTACTGTTATTATAATTAGTGTCATTAGATTTATCACTATTTCTGAGAATTATCAAAACCAATTCATATATTTAATTTAAAATCTGGTTAGATAAAGCAAGATGATACATTTCAATAAAAGCATTATATTTTATTATAAGTTTAATCTTTCATAAAATTTATGTTTTTTTATTGTTTCTTTTACAATGAGAAATAATTATTATCTATCAGCATTTTGGTAAATTTTAAAACAGAACATCAAAAATAAGAATCTCTTTTCGAATGTGTTTTTATACTTTAATTAAGCTGAATTATTTTACCATAAAAAATATCTAAAGTGACACTATGTTATTTATAAGTAAATACCTTAATTGAATGTTTCATTTGAAAGTACTTTATAAATACTTTTAAATGGAACATTTTATTCTAAATATCATATGTTGAGAAAATTATAAAGAATCGAATTGTTTGTTTCTTTTGATTTTGATAAAATAATTTTATCCATATTTGCAGGAGTCCAAACTCTGAGTTGGTACTTGCAAAAAATATATTTAATGTCAAATTAAAATTATTTAACACTTGGAAGATCAACATACTCTTTTTGCAAAGTTTTAAAAGCTTTCGATTATATCTACAGGATTATTTAAAGGAATAATATATTTATCCACATTTCTAAAGGCTGATTCGGGGAATGTATTTTTTCTTTAAAGAAAATAAGTGCATTTCTAGATGAAGAAAAAGAAAGTAAAAGCGTTAACCCTTTTTGATAATAAACACTTCAGTATTTATTTTATTTCTCCTAAATTGTGAGAAGTGCTAAGCCTTGAGTGCATTGTGAAAATTTAAACTTATTTACAGAATAAAATCGCAGAAATGAAAATACTTAAAATTACCTCATAAATATGAAACATTTTTATATAATAGTCTAAATGAACTTGTTCTAAATTTATTATGTGAAATCTAACCTAGGTAGTTTTCGAATACTAAGACTAAAATTTTCACCTTACATCCTACGTTTTGTTCAATTTGTTCCCATGCGATTTCATACAGAAATCGACGTCACACAATAAATATGCAACAGTCACAGTTAATATAATCATATAAGTCGTTTGCTCGTCTATGAGCAAATTCATTATTCAAATGTAGTTAAAGTGTATAGGAAGCATTAAAATTTTATCATTCAAAGTTCTTTTTAAGAAATTACTTAGATAAATAGTCTCAAAGATTTTATTATTGAGAAGCTCAGATACGGTCACTCCAAAAATTCCACTAGAAATATCCAATAAAAGAAAAGAAAACGATAACAAATATAATCAGTTTATTCTTGGTTTTTTTTTTGTGGAACTGATTTTTTTTTTCAGAATTACTAAAATAATAAGTTTAAAACGAAAAGAAAAATGATTTACAAAATGTAATTGAAGATAAAAGAAATAACTTAAATATGTATTTATTTTATAATCTTTTTCAACTATTAAATGCATATGTCAAAATTTTATTAATGAATAGCAAAATGTATGGGAAATAAAAAGACAAGAATCTAAAGAAAAACTAGTTTTAGATGAAAAAATATTAGGGATTTCTATAAATGCAAATTTCAGTAAAATTTTTGGAGTTGAATGAAAATTTAAAATCTTTAATTTATCGTTATCATAAATAAATATGTTTAATAATATCTAAATTTGTGCTGAAATCAGGTAATAACATGTGTGATCTTATCGTAAAAGTGCGGTCTATTAATTACAGTGAAGAATCAAGGGTGTTCTGAAAATGTAGAGAAAATATATCAATAGTTCCTTTTTTTACAATATCACACAGTATGATTACATTGTTATGACATAGCCATAGTCATTATGTTAAACAACCTGTAAATTTCTTTAATGTATCTGATATGAATTTTTCATCGTAAATTTTAATAGCATGTTTAAAAAAAAGCAAGCTAGTAATTTTCTTCCCTCAAGTTTTCCATAGCATCTGTGACAACCAAAACTTTGTGATAATCATAAAATCTATGTATGTGTGTAATATTAATAGGAAATGTGATAAAATGAAAATACTTTATACTATGCTCCGGATTTAACCACATATGTATAGATATTTACACCATTCTCAGGTATCTTAAAGTTCAGAGGAAAGACAGGAAAACCGATTACGTTATATTTTGTACATCGGACAAGAAAGAGAGAAAAAAAAATATCGACGAAGGTAACTATGCTCACTGTACACGACTATTCATACATCGACTGTGAAACCTCGAATAGAAATATGATGATAAAAAGAGGGAAAAAAGGAAATGAGAGTTCAGCTTCTGAGATTCACTTAAAACTTGTGAAGATAACATATTTGATGCAGCAGCAGCGAATCCTTTTGTTGAAGACAATTCTTTGGCCATCTGGAAGAAAAAAATATACATATTTATATATATTTATTAAATTCAACTTTTTAATTTTTTTTTAGAAATTTCATGCTTATAACGACAAAATTTTGTAATCGATATTTCAGCCGTCTTTTACTCTTTCCCCTCCAGATAGTCCTGAAGTATTTACAGTTGTGTCACATACCAATGAAAATAAATTGCAAAATTTTAAAGACAATTAATAGTTATTTGATTGCATTTTATATACACTATCTACCAATAAGTATTTGGACACTCATGCAAATGAGAGTATCTGCAGTCCTGATATACGTCACGTCTTCTTTACTTAAATGTCGTGTAGGAAACAGCATTGGCATTAATCGCATGCACGATGCCACGAAATTCAGAGCTGTCTGATTTCGAGACAGGCGTAGATGTCTGATATCATAAGAATGACCGATCCTTAAGGGACATATCTAATGACTTATACATTCCAAAATCAACAGTGGTTTTTATGATTAAGAAGTGGAAGGTGAGTTTGATTATCAACATGTGCTTCGACCCGGTAGACCCACGAAATTAAGAGATAGAGACAGACAAGTGCTGTGCAGAGCAATTCGGAAAAACCGTACCACACCGATGGCCCGCATACTCAAAAGCATCCGGGACTATTGTTTCGATAAAAACCATTCGCAAGGAAGCACATTTGTTTGGTTTCCATGGTGATTCTGCCACCCAAAAGCCTTTGATTACAAAATTCAACCGCGGTCGAGGTGGTGCAAAGCATGCTGAAATTGGACAGTAGATGAGTGAAAGAATTCTCTGGAGTGATGAATCAAAGTTCAATCTCTAGCAGTCGGATGGAAGAGTTTGGGTTTGACGCATACATGAAGAGCGCCCTTTGCCAGAATGCATTGCGCCTACAGTAAAGTTTGGCGGAGGTGGAATTATGGTTTGGCGATGTTTCTCGTGGTATGGGCTGGAACTCTTGATCCCAATTCATGATAAGCTCAACGCCGAATCCTACTCCATTATTCTAGACAACAGTGTGCTTCCTACGCTATAGCAATTTTATGGGTTGGATCATTGTTACTTCCAGGATGACAATGCCACTTGCCATGTTGCCAGGTCTGACATGGATTGGTATGATGACAATCGGGTGAACCATCTGGACTGGCCAAGCGACAGTCCAGACTTGAATCCTATAGAAGGAAACGAATTCGATCGCTGAATTAAAAGGTGCAGCAACCGTCCAAAATCGGTGAAAGAACATACAAGTCTTCACCAAGTCGAATAGAAGCAGATACCACTGTCCATCATCCAAATACTAGTGGAAAACATGCTCTGAAGGGTTAAGTTTATAATTAAATCAGGTGGAGGCTCTACCAATATTAAATATGAATAAATTCTGTTTATCTTTTTTTATCACAGGTATTATTTATTGGTAGATAGTGTAATTTTGTTTTAATATGTAAGACACTATTTGATAGTAAATTGAATGCAGGTTGTCATGATATTAATAACAATTAATAACAAAAAAAGACTAAAAAGTGGAAAAAAAAATATGAAAAATTAATTAAGAATTTTTTTTATAAGTGCACTAAAAGTAGAAAATAACTTTTAAATTTAATTTGCTATAATTTAAAGACCAAAACCAATTCATTAGAGAATTAAAAGCAATGCCATAAGAAAACTAAACCACAATGCTTATCATTTGAAACAGAATTCATAAATATACTTTTAAAACTAAAAGTATATTTATTACAAACGTGATTACAATGTTTACTTATTTAGAATACATTATCAACATCAAACGCTTAAGTAATTTTGTTTTCACTTTTCTATTTATTATTAGAAATATTTAATCAAATTACAGTTTTTTCGATTTAGGTATTTATTTAGAACAGAAAGGAACCATAATATGAAAGAAGTATTTAGTTAGTTTCTTTGCATATTCATAAACTTAGAGTGATTTCGTGATAAAAATTTATTCTTCTTTTTGAACAGAGAACTACATTTCTAATTGAAAATATTTAATAAAAGTCGATTGATGTTCACGTGATAGCCATAAAATGAATTATGCCGATTTTAAATTGTTAAATCGCTGGTTTTATATCAAATTTAGTCAATTATTTGATAAAAATCATTAATTTACTTAATATTTTTTATAATGTTACCAATTTAGATATTCAGTCAATTCATGCTCAGATTATATTCATAAAATGCATTCAGTGGAGTAGCAAGAGTAACAGGCGCAAGAGGCTTAATTTCGTTATCTGTGATTCAGTAAATATAGATTACTTTCGGACCATTTCATTACTTTTCGCCCCTTTATGATATTTTAAATGTAAAAAAAATGATATGAACGCATTAATCTTTGTCATGATAGCGGTACACAAGATTGGTTTCAGGCAATTCTCTCCCCCTTTTCCCCTGTCGCTACGCCACTGAATGCGCCGTGGTGATTTAAACTTGCTGTTCACTGTCAGAGCCGAGTTAATTAGTTAGTTATATATTAAGATCTCGTTTTAAAGCAACACTAGGGCTATTTTGGAACGGACCTCTTAATTTTGAACCGCGTTCGGATGAGGTGGACTACACCTGAACTGGGACCCCACTCTCCAAACTTCCACACCACACCAGCGGCAGGACGTCTGGCCACGGATTTAACGTGCACCAGACCCGCTTACATGTCGGTTCTTCGGTGGAATCGGGTCTCGAACCTGAAACCCTCCGGTTCCGAAGCCAAGACCCCAAGCAACCACGGTCCGCGCTATCAAAGTCGAAGCGACGTAGGGGCAAAGAAAGTATAAATCTTTCAAATGCAAGTTTTATTGGCTGTCATGGCGTCAAAACTGTTATGAATTATATCAAATGTAAACATAGGACCACAAAATATGCTCTGAGTTGGGCGCTATTTACATTTGTTAAGGGCGAAAAAAAAACAAAAAAACTACACCCTGGTATACATTACTTTTTGAACACAAACTGTCCATTGAATATACAGAAAGACGTGGTAACAGTTAAGCGTAAAGCCAAAATGCAATTAAATGATTTTCAAAATTACGTTTATCATTCACTAAAGGTAATAAATGAGAAGACATTTTTTTAAGGCTGATTTGTTTATAAAAATCTTTCTATTTCTGTCGTTGAGTTAGTTCGCTGATCATAGAATGGAAAGCCCAATTAATGTGCCTTATTAATATTTAATCTTCCAAGACAAAACAATATATAATAAAATGAAAGAAAAAATATATTTAAAGAATAAAATATGATTTACAATAATTTAATTGTAAGCATATTATAATAAAAACGAACGCAAAGATATAAGTCTTCCTTTCCTTTAGGAAGAAAAGAGTCCATTTTAAGCGGAAATGAAAACGATAATTCAAAAGTTCTTGCAGTCAGTGAAACGAAATCAGTTGCAATAATTGCAATCAGAACAATGTATATGGAAATAATCAATTCAAATTTAAAATTTAATTTTTTGTTAAGTAACCAATGAATGCGGAACAAAAAGTATTTCGCACCAAAAAAAGTTCAAAAATTCTTTTGCAAAACTAAGAGATAAGAGCAAATAAGAAGTGCCATACAAGAAAAGACGTTTTTTAATTAAGCTGCTTAATTGAGACCACTTGAAAAGAAAAAGAAAAGACCGAAGATAATTAAAGTTTTTTGAATCGATAATAAGCGATAAAATTTTTGGCGAAGTTGATTGCAAAAAAGAAACTGAGAGATTTAAAAAGTTTACGTTGTGGAAATATTTTATGCTTTTTAAATTTTCTTTCTTAACCAGCGCTCTTTTTATAATGTATGTGGTAAAAATTGTGGAAAGCTTCTTCGAAAAAAACAACAACAACGCATTCTTGAGATTTGATGGATTATGACATCGATTTTCTTAAATGAAATGCATTAGAGTTGTATATCGTTTTCAAGATAATACAGCTAAGAATTGAATAAAATTATTATTATGAACAATTTTTTATAATGGATATTTATATTGGAAAAGCTGTAATACAATTTCAAACGAAATATAGAAATAATGACATATATAAAAGTTCTCATATAAAGTAGTTAATACTTATTTGGATAACCTTTAGTATCAATTAAAGGCTTTCACCATCATCCCAGAAAGTTCATCCATTCTTTTAATTCCTTAACTATTGTAATGTCATACCATGACTGAATTATCGCAACATTTAATTGTTTTTTTTTGTGACGATTTGTTTCTGAGTAAATTTTCGATTTGGTTAAAGCCTAGGATATTCCTGGGTAATTCCAATACAATTATTTTGAAGCCGGTTTTTACATTCAGTGGCGATATAATATGTAACTGAATCCTAATGAATTAGAAATTCTTCAATATCTAGGAAAAGATCACATGTGGTTGACAGCAGTTTAGAAAGGAGTATTGTGCTGCCTTTGGATTCTGCTGTAATACAATCCCTGATCATAATGTTAATTGGTTGTTTAACAATAGGTATTGTAGTGAAAGCTTATGAGCCAGTTAACAGGTATGCTGCACGAGCAATTGCTTTTGTATTGTGGTCATGTTACTGGGATGCGAACTGCAAGGTCCCAGGTTCTATCCTCGCTCATCTCAAACTCACTACAGTATTATGCAATTAGAATAGAAATATTCCATTATTCTCTATGTATTTTATACTATCGTTACTAAATAGTAAAGCTTTGGTATCACCACTCAAATTCTCATTGCGGCATTTGTTCTGCCGTCCACTTAATATGGGGTGTTGCTCATTATAATCTTTACAACTTTTTCCAGGATTTAAAAATTTCCTTATTTTTCGTGGAATTTCGCATTCATATCTGACTTTTGCAATCTGAGTCGAATGATCCTCGCACTGAACATCACATTACATTGTGCCATTTCTTTTTATATACTTCCAAATGAACTTTTCCGCCTAGCATTAATTAATCTATCATCCGTCAGCGTCGTGCATCTGTTTCTGTCTTTACCAGTTTGGTTTTCTAGTGACTCTGCCTTCGTAGATTTCTTCAAAAATTTAGAAATACAGCTTTTAGTTATATTTCTATCATTTTTCTGTCTTACGTCAATATAATGAATGTCTTGTTTATACAATAGTAAATTTTTACACTATTTTTTGGGCCACCAATCAACTTATAATGCAATAATTCCTTAAATTATTTTTTTGTATTTTGACAAATCACAAAATTTATTTATATAAGCATTGAAGTTAAAAAAAGAAGTGTTTTCTAATCTTACAATACTCTTTTAGTTTCACAACAATTTCAGTTTTATTTCCAATTTGAAAATGATTTATTGAGGATATTTTTCGCATTTAAATAATAAAATTTAAGCGTTTATTTGCGAGAACAAAAAACTGTTTTTTTTTCAAAAAAACAAGACAAAACAGTTGCTTATTTCAGGTTAATTAATATAGTAAAATTTGGTTAAGTATCAATTTAATTAATGCAAGATACAAGTCACACATTCTTTTCAAAACAGTTATAATTTTTTTACTGTTTTCTTTTCACTGGGTTTATTTTCAAAATGTATACTGAAACCTGATAGACACTTTTCATGATCAAAAACAAAAGCAGAACTGTGTGCTTAAAATGTACTCGAGTCTTATGACTTCATATCACTTGAAAAACATAATTGGTCTTCTAACTTATAACTGCATTCGTCTTAAAGTATCCAAAATCCGCACTGCACAAAGCATATTCTGAAATATGTCTGTGTTGTCTCTAATATTTCTCGAACCTCATCTCAAATCTTCTAAATGCTGTCCATCAGATACAAATGCTAACATTCCATATTGAATTCATTCTAAATGGACCAGGAGAAAAAAAAATTAATTCTATCAGACGGAAATCTTACATATTTTTTTTGTAATATGAAAATATAGTATTTTGTAATTATTTGTCTAGTTGACTATTTAAATAGTTCTAGTTTTGTAATTATTTGAACTCTCGCTCTTATTATTGTGAATGTCACACGAAATGCACATTAATAAAAAATATTTTTTTCTGTTTTTGTTTAGGAGAATTACTTGATCCATTTTTCCAACTTATTAATAAAATATTTCCACTATTTGTAATTCTTCAACGCGGTGAAAATGAATCGAGTCAAGTTCTAAGATGCCATAGTGATTTATAAATGTCACTATACGTATCTAAAATTATCCCTAAAACACAATATTTTGTGATATTATATTTTTCAATATTTCAATAATTATCAATATTTTTTTAAAATATCATACAATTTTGTACAATATATGTATGCTATTATAGATCTAAATGCATATTATTGACTGTCGCTATGGTGTGTCCCAATATCACAGGCAGCAGGTACAAGGTGCACAATGGATTACACATTAGAGTGGAAAGTTAAATTGTCCTTAATTGAGAATAATTGTCTCTCTTTTAGTATTTATGAAAAAGAAAACCAGCAAAGATCACTTACGAGACAGATGAGTTGGCACGTTATTTCTTTTTCTTGAAGAAAAAGAATGGAAACTTTGATTTTCGAGTTGGTTGTGGGGCCATTAGCATTGGCATCTGATTCTTTTGGCTGATGTGAATCTGCAGCGAGAGAAAAGAATAATCAAATTTAAGGCATCCGAACACGTTCGGAGCACTTTTTTAGAAAAACATGGTGTAGACAAACGTTAGCATACTTTTTGGGTTTAAGACTGTTAAAGATTAGCAACAGAATGTCAATATTTGAAATAAACACTAATAGTTTTTGAAAATGGGCATTTAATAGCATAAAACGAAGCAAATTCTTTAAAAACTTCAAACTGGCTACACCAAAAACTATTACTTTCATCCGAACAAAATTTATACCAAAATAAACTACATAGTTTTCTCTAGGGAATGAACTACAATTGTATGGTTATAATAATAAATAAAAAATTTTAGACCCAGTCGAAGATTCATCATGAAATTTTTAGTAAATTTATGACATTATTATTCAAACAACAGGCTGTAAATTAAAAAGTATTTCCTCAATATAAATTCTTTTAGTTCATTCCCTAGAAAATAGTACAAAGACAAAGTCCACCAAATTGCATAATAATATGATAATTATGTTTTGAGTTATTTGATTTGAAATGAGCAACAAATGTGTAAAAATCAGTTTTGAGAAAAATGCATTTAAAGTAAAATGTAACATGTTTTAATAATAAATTATGGGCTTACATACTTAAAATTCACCACATTTATAGGTTATACTTTCTTCCTCCTCATCGTTTAATAATTTTCCTTTTTTAATCATTTTAAATTTTTTCTAGCAATTTTTGCATTTGGCTATGAATGCTGCTTAGATTCATTTATTCTGCCTTTGTCGAGCTCAGCAAATTCTCTAACTGAATTTGCTCTAGTATACGCACCAATAAGTTCAAGGATATTTAGTAATCCTATAAAACCTTCGTAAAATATATTACAGACATAAATACCACTAATCTGAAGATTCAGAGCTCAAGAAAGACATCTTTAGGTACAAATTTCCACAAAACATCGTTTAAACTCTCATTAACATTTTGTGTTTTTCTGTGCAAAACATTTTCTGTATTTAAAACTATATTTGTGTTTAAACAAATTTTTAACATGTTTTTGGCCCTTTAAATCAGTACTTCTGGTTATTTAAATGTCCACTTGCGGTTTACCGCTCAGTACAAAAATATTAATATCTTGACTTTTAATTAACGTAGAGACAAAAGTAAACCTGTTTTGGATAGCTTAAAGACTGGCCTATCCAATGAAAGATTTTTTTAAAAATGCCACTGTTAGCGAAAATTGAACTTTTCAACGTGTTCGCTCACCTTAAGTAAAAGTGAAAGTAAGGAAATTTTTAAAAGAACCCTCGTCAATATTAAATTATAAAAAAAATTTAACCAACCGTAAATATTACACACTTTATTCCTTTCCGCTCGAAAACAATTTATCAAAAACTGTTTGATGAATATAACTTAAAATATAGATATGATCTTTTAGAAGTAGAAGAAAGTAAGGAGCATCTCAACAGTAACGTATCGCATGTATAATTAGCACCACTGTCTATTAGTTATTTAGTTGTTAGTTCCAAGTACAAACTAAGCATTAGGATCAATCAGGGTAATTAGGAACAAATTTTGCAGATTTTGTCATTTTATTCGATTTGAAATGATCATATACAAAGGAAACTACACTGTAATTTATGTTAGTGCCTAATCATATTCCGAAGTGGAGAATAGGCAATGTTTTTTCCTAAATTTATTTATTAAATAACCAGTTTCTTACAGTGACAGTAATAAAGACTCTAATAGGTTCCCAGTTACCTCAAAGATTATAAGGTAATTGGGAAATTTGGCCTCTGATGACAGTAACAAATTTTTAAAAGAAATTATTCGAAGTCATAGGAAACCACTGCTTGTTGCCTCGTAATGTTGTTTTACCCTACATCCCCATGTATCCCCAAATATTGCAATTTTTGCGCTTTTTCAATAAAGATTTATTATATTTTGTAAAGAATAATATATAAATTATCATAACTAATTTAAATCTTCAATTTGGAATTATTTATAATCATTATATAGCCAATTTTATTGGGAAATGAATCTTTATAATAACAAAAATGGCTGGGTTTTATGAGACACTTGAAGGAAATAGCTAAAACAATGCTTTTGTAAAGGATTAAGAACTAGTGTTTCTGAAAATAAAACTTCCATTTTAAGTAAAGGGCTCCATTCTCCTATTAAACTCATTTCTCTCTGACGTAAAATTACCCGAAAGTGAGATTACTTAAACAAGAGGATCATGTAGAATAACTTTTATCTGGAAATCGTAAATTTACATTAATCTCCAAAACAAATTTTAATTTAGTCAAATTAGTATTCATGAATCTTATGATATTTAGTTGATCGTCGTCAACTCCATCCATCCTTCAGACATATGAATGATTGGTGCCTTCAGCGTAATCGATCAGAATACAAATATTTGTTGAAAAATCAAACATGGATGATTTTTTTTTATTGAACATTTATAAATTCTCCGTGCACCACAAAGTATCACACGGGGCTTACAGAAGTAAGTATGTAACACATTACAAAAAGAAAAAGAAGAAAATTTAACAGTTATGAAGGATTACAGATGTCAACAATAAATTTACAGAAATTTTCGAAAGCACTACTAGTGGAAATAAGTTGGTGAAACTCAAGAGGCCAATTTATATTCATGTGCTTGAGAGCCAGTCTTAGGATCCGTCTTTCTTTGACAAACTTGGAACATAGAAGTAGCACATGTTCAACATTTTCCTCCCCACCAATATTACAATCGCAGGAAGACGACGGAAACAAATTAAATTTGTACAAATAACTTTTAAAGTTACCATGACCAGTTTGAAATTGGGTTATTTTGTAATTAGTATAAAAATGATGGCATGACAGTCTCTTATTAATGGATTGAAAAAATTTCTTTGTTAAGCTCCCTTTATTTGAAAGGAGATATTCTTGATTCCAAGACTCCACCATTTTTTCTCTCGTAATCTTCTTATAAAAGGATTTAGGAATATTAACGTCGATGTCGATTTTGTGCTTAGTGGCAGCTTTTGCAAGCCAATCGGCCCGCTCATTTCCATAAATGCCCGTGTGTCCACGAACAAATGCAAAAACTATTGAGATATTTTTATCTTTCAGGCTTTTAATTTGCTTTTGGATTTCAACGATTATGTTGTTAGACGAAGAAATACACTTCAGAGAATCCACGGATGATAGAGAATCGGTACAAATAAGATAGTCTGAGATTACACTAGTTTGTTCAGCGATCCGTTTGATGGCGAAGTTTAAACATAAGAGTTCAGCTACAAAAACTGTGCATTCATCATGAATTCTGAATTGATTCAATACCACTTCGGAAAACAACAAATGTGAAACCAACTCTACCATCAATTTTACTGCCATCAGTATAGCAAATAACCACCTGGATGATTCGAGTTAAATGACTTCCTCCATCTCCACTTATTGAAAATTACCGAAACCGTCGTTTTCAGATTCCTTCTTCAACATCAATTGTTTTATTCCTTGATGTCAATTTTTTCTGTAGTTGATGTCAAACAACCATAGAAAATATTCTTTAATGATCCACTTTCATTTTTGAAAGACAATATGCATGCAGATCACATGAGTGAAATCTTTAAATATGTCTAGCTATTCATTTGACATAAAATAATGAATATTATTGGCAAAACGGGATATTACCGATTTTTTAGATTTAATATCACATCTTAATATATAAAAAATATTTCAACTGTATAAAAAAATGCAGGTTTTTTTATCATTATGAAAGCATATTTCGAATTATTCTATAATGAAAATTACCAGGGTTAAATGTGAATATTATTCTATTTCTCAAGGCAAAATCCAGAAATGAAAATTTGAATTTTACTCGTTATATTTCACAGATTGAAGAAATATATAACTTTGCATTTTACTAAACAAATAGCAGGTTTTAAGAATAAATAATTACTTTTAGAAAAGTTTTGGTTCCACTTTTTTGAACACGGCTGCAAAAAGCTGGAAAATGTTTATCGAATTTCTCCAGAGTGTCTTAAAGATAGCATATGTTTTTTCAGC
>JAPMOR010062481.1:25640-36984 GCA_026543865.1 Argiope aurantia | reverse complement strand
TTAAAATAACACGGCTTTACTCCTGATGCTTAAAAATAGTATGTCGACAGAATAATGGTCATGAAGTAGTGTCTAAGATCTTTAAGGAATACGTCAAGTTTAAAAACATGAATTTAGATGAAAGTTTGCATTTTTATTATTTTTCAGTTTCAAAAAATTAGTACATTTCTGTTTTCAGTGATATCGTTAGTTGGTTTTTATGTCAATTAAAAGCCAAGCTATAGCAAACTATTGACATGCAAATGATGCTTATTTATAAGCATTTAAAAACTTTAAAAGCTTTTTCTGAAGAGCCTGTTTTTTTCATAATTCTACTGTACTAGTAACGCCATATCTCAAAAAATAATCAAGGCATCATAAATGAAATTTATAATTATTTCTATGTTATATAGAATATAAGGAATTACGGATTTGATGTTGAATGCTCTACAAGTGGATTTATGATTGTTTAATATAAATAGTGTTGAAAAAAAGCTCCAAAATTTCATAGATAATTTCATACATTACATACAGAAATTTTATTTTTGAATATAATTTTTAGATAATAGTTAGTTACAATCAAAGATATATTACACATGTAATGCTATAAAGATAAAATGAAAAAAAAATGTAAATTTTTTTTTCTCTAAAACAATCCCAGTTTTTGTAAATAAATGCTAAAATTTACAACAAAATATGCTTTTCCTTCAAAAGCTACACATATATATATTTAAATAATTTCACTTCCATTCATTATTTTATCCTTATATTAATAAAGAAACCTGATATAAACATTACATTTTTTCGAAAAAAAAATTAAATTCAAGCAATTTTCTTGGAGAACTAGCTGGTTGCTCAAAGCAGCTAGTTTATTAATTTTGTAAAGCAACTCTTCCATTTAAAGTTTTTTTTCACAACATATTATTTTTATAGTACATTTATTTTAGATAGATAAACAAATTATTCTTACCGACTGTTGAACTTTTCCGGATGTTTCTCTCTCTCTAGATGAAATTTTATAGCTATAGAGGCATCCTAAAAAATACAAATAAACTTACTATAAAATGAAAGGAAAATCAATATATTGAATAATTAAACATTATTTTATGAATAATTTCTTCTAATAAAAAGGCACAATTAAAAATGTATCTTTAAAAATGGAAGTAATATTATTTTTAAGTGTATAACAATAGGAATGCTCACAAAAAGGAAATTGTCAGAAGTAAAATTCAAGTAAAAAAAATCTTATGTATATTTTATATAGTTTACTCACTACTCCGATAGAAAAGTAATTGTTGAAAATGGTACAAGGGATGGGGTCGCCTTTTTCATCGCTGTTACCCGAGGTGCTGATCTCTATTTTCCACCTGTCCATGGGACACACAGTCGATTTCTCAAGCTTTTTGAGGATTTTGGGAAGACTTTCATTCTCATAGCCTGTAAAAAAATAATAACATATATATATTTTTTTGGACTCGTAAGGATTGCAAACGACATATTACACAGATGTTCAAAAACAATTTGATCCTAATTCCATCCTTTTATTTTACAGTTTATTAGGAAATAAAAATTATTAATAAATTAGATTTTACATCAATATTTCTCTACAAACCATTCTCTCTTCATTATTATTTTTTTTCCATAATGCAGATGATATTGATGAACATAATTTTAATAAAAATAAGAGAGAGAAAAAGAGATATTTAAACCAATTAAAATTTATTATAAATTAAACGTGACTTATCCCAATCAATGCAAAAAGATTGAATAAATTTAAAAAAATCCCCCAAATGTTTAAAAAACAACAACGCAAAAATAAACCGATTAGATCTCGAATGTTTCTGGTTGACGATTGATATCATACAATAGTGGGCGCAGGTGCAATCATTTTATGAACGTAATCCTTGACTAGTCAAATAATAAATAATTATACAGGGTTAGGAAGAAATAAATTAGCCACTTCAGACGGTTCTAAAATGCGTTTTATTGATCCAAATGAGATAAAATTTGAACTACAGATAATTCAGATGATGCGCTTTACATTTATTAAATAAATAAAAAAACATAGTACAAAAATGTACCGTTAGGTGGCGTTATAATACACATAAAACCATTTAATATGGTTTATAATTGTTAAATAAAGTAAAATTAAAATTGCTCAATATTTCCATCTTCATTTTCAACAATGTGCTCTAATCGGAGAACCATATTTTCTATAAATGCCCGGAGTGAGAGTGTCGGAATATTAAGAATATGGTGCCGAATGTTGACCTTCAGATCTGGAAGAGATGATGGGCTTTGATGGTAGATATGGTCCTTCAAATAACCCCGCAACCAAATGTCGCAAGGGGTGATGTCCGGCTAGCGAGGAGGCCATGCTATTAGGAAGTGAGGGCTGATGATTCGTGCTTCTGCGAAATGCTGTATTAACAATCGCCTTACAAGACGATCAATATGCAGTGGAGCACCATCCTGCATGAAGATGGTGGCTTGAAGGCATCCACGCTATAGAAGGGATTACAAAATCCCTCAGCATATCATGGCACCGTTGTCCTTTGACGGAACAGGTTTGGATTCCAATATCCAGAACAAGGGGAAACCCTCACGTTGAAGTTATCTATTCAAAGAAATACTGTCCAATGATAAAGATAGTTGTAAAACCACATCATACTGTCACTTTTTCAGGATGCAAGGGCTGTTCCTGGATAACGTGAGGGTTCTCCCTCTGCCCAAATTCGACAGTTGTGGTTATTAACTTGCCCATTGAGGCAAAAGTGGGCCTCATCACTCCACAGAATGTTCCATGGCCAAGTTGTGTCAACCACCATTCGAGCAAGGAACTGAAGTGTAAAAGTTTTACGAACTTCTAAGTCCCCGTCCTGCAACAGGTGTACAAATTTGATTTTGTATGGAATAAAAATGCAAAATCTGCCGTAAGATTTTTCGTACAATTGATCGGCATATCCAGAACAACAGGCAAACTCACACTATTATGCGGCGACTGACTGCTGGCTTAAACGAGCGCAGTCGCAACATTTTTGAAGCTGCAAGACGGGATTTTTTTTTTTAGTCTCCTATCTGGAAGAATACCAAGTTGCCGAGCTTTTCAAATTTCTGCATCATCTGACTAGGGCACCTGGAGATATTGGACCTCTTCGTATCTGCTTCATACGACGAAATTCCTTTAGAGATGCAATGGAGTTTTAATGATTCTGGTAGAACAGTTTCACCAGCAGCACTTTTTCTTGGAACGTAGGCATGACGAACAAAGAAGAATCCGTCTTCTTTTTATCCAAAGAAAAATGGTAAAAGACATGCGTTGTAACACAAATTGTGTTTCACATTTTCAATATTTATTACAGCAAAATCAAATGGAATTTATTTTGCAAATAAATACCATTTGTGTTACAGCGCCATCTATTAGTGAATTTTTGTACTACATTTGTTAAATTTATAAATGTGAAGCGCATCATATGAATAATCTGTAGTTCAAATTTTATCTTATTTGAACCAATAGAACGCATTTTAGAGCCCTCTGAAGTGGGCAACTTATTTCTTGCTAACCTTGTACATTGTAGCAAAGTGAGCGTTTCTTTTGATAATATTTCTGAACAAATTTTCCTTATCTACCTTGGCTGGATGATTTTAGTAAAATCTAGCTCTTAAATACCCATTTATCACAATAAGAAAAATATAAAAATAGAAAGATATCGATAACTAGATCAAAAGAAATGTTGAGTGAAATATAGTTAAATGATGGCAAGAAGTAGATGTCATAAATTCAAGAAGTCTCAAGTATACCTTGAAATTTTATTTAGGATATTAAATAGTTTTTATTTTTATTTTCTGGTATATACAAAGTAAACAGGATATTGCAATCGTCAAAAAATGCAACTCTTATATTATTTAGATGAAACTTCTCTTTTCAGATTTCTCAATTTTGGAATTATTTCTATCTGTTTATAATAGATTTATGGAATAATTCAAATACGCAATGAACCATGAGAAAAAATATATTGACTAACCACGGCGGCAAATTATCTACCACTATCAAGCCAAAACAGCCATGTGTTTAAATGACCAAGCAATAACGAAATTTAAAACGATAACTGTGATGAACGCAAAACATCGTCAATTACAGCAGAAGTGAAATCCGTCATTGAGGTAAGAATAACTCAAACCCATGTCATTATTGCGCCCACCTGGAAAGTTAGAACTAATTAATTTCTAATGTGGTATCTTTTTATCCTTACATTTGAAGTGTAAAACATTCTTCCATCGTTTTCAAAAATTAAATGAAATAATGTTATTAAATATTTGATGAAATTATAAAAATGGCTTGAAATAATATATTGAAACAATGTAAAATATTATTGAAAATTATGCAAAAAACATTACAAAATTTTAAAATCTAGGAAAAGGATACATTATAAATAAATTGATTTCATTAAAAATATATTTTTTAATTTTAAAAAGATGGGAAAATAACATTTGCGAAATAATATTTACGACAATTGAGGAAAAGAACATTTGAATTTTAAGCAATTAAAACTCTAATTAAAATTAAAATCTAATTAAAAATCCTAATTAAAATTAAAATTTACTAAAATTCTAATTAACTGAAATTCCAATTAAAATTAAATCAAATTGCTAAATGAATCAATTAGCAATTGAAATTCTAATTAAATTTGAATAGGGTGAGAAGCACATTCCAATCTTCCAAGCATGAAATCCATTATTATTTACCACAGTTCACCTCAATAATTTGATTGGTTTTAATTTTTAAAACAGGGGGTAGTAATAAATATCATATTAAAAACCATCAATACTTGAAAATTATTCTAGATAAATAACTTTAAAATTTATGAGCTAATTCTAATATAAAATATATTAAATTTCTAAATATTTCCCCCTTTTTTTTGCACAGAACTTTGCATAAACATCTTCTTACCTGGCCCCCAGCCTATGCATCTTGCCAAATCATTACCAGTTCCCAAGGGTAGAATAGCTACCGGAGGGGGATTAGCAAAGTTCATTTTATCTGAAATGGAAAAGAAAGTTCCCATTAGCTGCGATGCCCTGGAACATTTTGATTTGCATCGGTTTAATTACTTAATTGGGCCTTAAATTTAATGAAGAGCATTATAAAAAGAACATCCAAATATAGAATATTTTTATATACAAGGACGGATTAAATCGTCGCTAAATATGATTTGAATTTACAGCTAAAGTACTCGGATTTCTAAAGCTGGAACAGCGTAAAAGCTGCAATTTTCACGTTTATGGATGGGAAAATATGCGATGTTAAGATTTTTTAGCATTAATTTTATAGAAAAAAAAGAAGAAGAAGAAAAAAAAAAAAAGAAATGAAAGAGAAAAAGAAAGGCTACCTACAATTAATAAAAAGTTTCTCTTTTTGTCAAAAGTCTCTTAAAATATATAATTTCCACTTTAATTAAATGCAAGTGTATTTATCAAAATAAAAAGAAGAATACTTTCATGTAAAAATATCGAAAAGTTCTTATATTAGGCTGAAATGCGAAGGAAATTATGCGAAGATTCTTGATGCACTGAAGACGGTCGAGTTTGGATGCATAAGTGTACAGGATGGTGCAGAACTTTAATGACACATTAAGATAAACAACTATGGGCCGAAATATGATTGATTAAACGGAAAAGCACTATTAACCTTTGTGAATACATTTCAGCATTACTCCTCTTTGAATATATATCTATTGGATGATGCTCCTCTCGCCACAATGGGGTTTATACAAGATAGATGCCCCAGTGCCCTTTTCTGTAAGGATTTAACAATTTTCCCGGTTAAAGTAAGCAATATAGCGGATTGGCTATTAGTTCCTGGGGTAAGGAATGCATACTCGCTAGACCTCAAACGATTGAAAGTTTTTTTTTTGAAGGAATTTTTGAAATCATTAGTCAACACAACTGGGGAGGCACTTGTGGACAAAATTCTTATTGCTACTGACAAAATCAACTTGACATTGATAACAGGCCTCTACGAACGGGTCATTCCTTGATTTGTTGATGTCAGTTGTGCAATAATGGCTTTGAACGCCACTCTGAGTAGCTAATGTGAATGTATCCAGAGAGTTTTATATTGGCATACTCCATTTTCTCTGATATTCGAGACTTACAGCTGTTTCTGTACTTTACTTTTCAAACGAATAACTGTATTCGACCCAAAAGTTTCAATGCAAAAGTTATTTGTTTTGCATTGAACCCCTAGAAGTTTGTCAGTGGATTTCTGGATTATCCTGTATAAAAATTATCACGTGTTTAAAAAAGAAACTTCTAATATTACTAGTAATAAAAGCAAATGATCTTAAGTTAATTACACTAGGTTACAAATGAGTTTTATTTATTTAGCAACAAGTCTAGCTTTTATATATCGTCGCATTCGGTGCTAATGATCGTATGTCAAAAATTAAATATGACAAAAATTATATTATTATTCAGTACTCCTTCTAGTCTCCAATGGATGCCATTTTACCAATTCATTATTTCTTTATGGTATTGGAGGCTTCATATTCATTGACAATATGGAGGGGAACATACAAATAGGTTTTAACCGAATTCAGTTTCAATATATGACATTTTGCGCTGCCAGCGATGATAAACGCAACATATTTTCATATCTTTAAGCCTCTAAGAAGTGTTTGCACCATTTAACAGTATCATAATGAAAAATAAAATAACGATAAAAAACGCTGATATCAAACTTTTCTCTTCATGCTCCAATAAAAAGTATTATAGCATAATAAAATGAAAATATTTTTTTTATTTACACAATATTCAGAAAATAGGAACAATATAGATTTTTCTTTTAATTATTTAAAAAATCACTTATTTAATAAAAAAAATCACTTTAAATTAGTTGGAGATTATACGTTCGACAGAGTAAAGATGCATTTCATTAAGAATCAAATGCACTTTTCAAGAAAGTATGCGGTTTGCTTTTTTGCCTTTTTATGAAATATCTTAAATTTGAAACAAAACATAAATTAAAACTTGAAATTATTTTGTTGAGACGAAAAGAAATATTTATTTCGATTCAATAACAAAAGTGCCTCTATAAAAAATTATAGTAAAACTCTATACCTATTGTGTCCAAAACCCAACCAACTGTTCCATCTCCTCCACAACACAACACCCTGAAATTCGGTACATCTTTATACATTTGCAACCTAAAAGAAGGAACAAGGAACATTAGTGGATGAAATACAAATAGATTTTTAAATATTTTACAGAAGAGGTTTTGTATGATACAATTTCATAACATATGTAACTGTTTCTTTTATGCAGCACCCCCACAAAATTGTTGCATAGTTATGAATTTTGGTAATATCATTAGGGTTGTAAACGTTATTTTATTTTCCAAATGTTACCAAAGATTTCTTTTTTTTGAATGGATTCAAAATCTTATAAAACTTAGAAGAAGATGTTTTTGCAAAGACTGCCAAGAAATAGTAATTATTCACAGATTGGTTCTTTTCATAGAATATTATTACAAATCTGAAAAAGAATTTATCCCAAATAAACTCAGAAAATTATAGGTGTAAATAAATCGGGAATAAATCCAAAATTAACGCAAGATTTGAATTTGTCACCACTTGTACTGTAAAGTGTTGGCAATCCTATTAAAAAAGCATTTGACAGCTAATAATTTAGGGTTACTAAAAATAGAGCATTACACAATAGAAAAACGTTTTTTTATTGTCAAACGATATTTCAAAAATAATAAAAGTCTGGCGGCCACAGTTCGAAAATTTGAGAATTGGCCCCCTAGATTGTGTGATTTAAAACCATTAGATTTCTTTTTACTGAATTACTTAAAGTCAAAAGCTTGCCCACAAGCACGCATTGAAGGTGGTTATTCAACACTGTATCAACGAAATTCAACCATATTTATGCAAAATGGTCATGGAAAATTTCGACAAAAGAATGCGTATGTGGAAGCATAGCCGCTTAGGACATTTGCCCTATGTGCTATTCCATACATAACCATATCCTGTGTACTTTGCGATTCAATAAAAATATAACAATTTAATGAAAAAAAAACTGTGTTTTTTTTATTTAATTTAAATCTTGCGTTAACACGTTGTTCTATCGTGTAACTCTCATTTTCACTAATCCTAAACTATCAGCTGTCAAATGGTTCTTTTAATTGAGTTGTCACACTTTACTGCGCGGAAGATGATAAATTCAAATCCTTGCTTAATTTTGGGACACTTTTTAGATATTGTTACCACGATTCGAAGGTCTAAAATCAAAGTACTGGCCAGAATTAGTACATGTGTAATTCATAAAGTTATCCTTACTCCAGGGTTTTTGGGCAAATTCAATCTTTCTGATAAACTTCCTTGCATCAGCTATGGTGAAATCAACGATATTGTTGCGAAATTTCCTTTACCGGGGTTCGTTTGGATAGTGGGAGTGATATGGTGTGTAGAACGCTCAATCAGCAGGCAGAAGTAGAATAAAAACAACGACGTTTATTTACACGAAACACAGGGCAGCACAAAGCGACAACTATATACAGCACAGAAGACGATTATCTTCACCAGAGACGTGTAGCACACAGCAGCATACAACCAGAATCTACTGCAGACAGTAGCGCACAGCTCAGTTCAGCACTAGTTTGACTCAGTCGCTTCCGATTCCTCCGTCTTCTACTTCTACGACTCTGGCTCGGGATTCTGCCCTCGTCGTCTCGACTCCACTGATCTCGAACTCGGACTATTCCGTCGTCTTCGACTACTGGCTTCGTCGTCTCTTCTCCGCTCGGACTTGATTTGCCTGCTCTGGCAGCTGTGGACAATTTTATAGGTCTCAGGAGGCGGGGCTAGAAGCCTCTCAACCAATCAGGAACGTTCCAGGCGTATCTCGGTTCCTACTGGATGGATCGGGAAAATTCTCGAAGTTTCGGGATTATCTATCTTGGCGCCAAAGTCGCCAAATTCGTCACCAAGTCGCCAAATGGTCGCCAAGTTTGTCGCCAAGCTCCGGGACCTTTGACGCGCCACCTGGACTCTGTCCCATTCAGATGACTGTAAAACTTTCTTTCTATTGATGGAATAAACTATGCTGGGAAGCCGAATTGCAGGTTTGTAACAATATCTTCCCGCACCTTATTGAAATGCGCAAAATATTCAGTTTACAGATCTAAGGAACGGGGGGAAAATTAAAATAGTTCTGTCTAGCAAATTCATTTTCCTTTCTTCCATCTCAAGTTCTTACCAACAAAAATAATCTAACCCTCTTCATTCAAGTGCTTTGACGTCTATTTACTGCAATCTTTTAGCATTCAGGAAATGACAATCTTTGTTGCTATACGCATCTCAAGCAGTTTACATTCAATAAAACAAAAATTAGACGCCAGAAAACTATTTAGATTTGATTAAAGTGTTTTTTAACCAGCTTAACAAAATATTTTTCTGTACTATTAAATATAATCGAAATGATGGCAGAAATTGAATTCAGTATGCAAATAAATGCAGTTGGAGATACTTTTGAAAGATTTTCAGAAAAATGTTTAGATAATTTGTTTTTAAAATATCCCATATGCTTGCATAATTATTTTTGCGGGGAGAAATCACACACTTCAATGAGATAGACCAGCAAGTAATTTAATTCCGGACAATTTATACGGTACACATGTTTCAGAAAATTGAGAAACATCATCGCAATGATTTTTTACTCAACTGTAAGCACATTGTTCATTTTAAATTTCTGAATGCATAGCTCTTTTTACTTTATCGTATATGTAGTATAGAAAAAACACTGTAATCGTCAAAAAATTCAAAATCGCCATTTTTATATATCTCCACTTTTCAGACCTCCCAGAGTTCGAAAACACATCCTTGGCATTATGTGTCTCTGTCCGTCCGTCTGTAACAAAGATAACTCAAAAACGTTTTGAGTTGGACTAATGAAATTTGGTGTACGGTCTTTACATCAACTTTGCAGATTTCCACAAAATTTGAGCAAAATCGGTTCAGAGGAAGTCCGTCTATCCAGCTGTTCAAATATAAGTTAACATGATGCCTACAGAATGAAGAAAGCTAGATAAATAAAGTTTGATACACAGATTTAACATCTATCGTCTCAAACACAAACTCTATTTTCGGATGCTATTAACCACCTGCCACTGATTAATCGCCAAAAATCTCGCCAAGAATGACATGATAGATTCAGTAAACGTGCTAAATTTATGACAAAGGTTGATATTTCTTGACTATTGTGCGCCAGTGCCATGCATGGTGTTCTGTGGGATAACAAACACTTTTATTAGAAAGTATGCGAGACAATTTTAGGGAACCACTCTCGCTGATTACAGTTTGAATCTTGAATTGTTTCCGTTGCCTTTGCCATACATAAAAAGCTCTTTTTTTTTTAGGATCAACGAATCATGTTCTGTATTGATGAAGAAAAAGCATAAAAAAGAATTCAATTGAAGATTTTTCATTAATACTTAAAATTGGTTTTTTATAATGATAATTGGGCGCATTCCAGATTCTTTCTATATCAATCGAAATAAACTGATTTTAAGATTTTTTTTATGCATTTTGAAATACTTGATTTTTTTTTTGCACTTTCCTAATTTTTTTGGTTTGATTTGATTGTTAATTTCTTTTAATAGCTAACAAAATCAATAAAAAGTTAGTTTTTAAGTGTAATAAATTTCACTCTTTGCTGATCTAATTTAAAGTATAAAAATAAATCAATTGAGCTGAAATACAATTATTTGAGTTACAGCGCTTCTTTTATTTTTTGTAAAAATCGAAGTTTGCTTATAGAGCTGCTAAGCCATTATTCTGGAAGTTGGCGAGAGGAAGCAAGAAGACAGAGCATTTACATTTACATTTCAGAAGATGATATATAAAAATTTATTTCTTTGTCTAAAATAGGAATAAGAAAAAAAAAATAATAATTGCTTTTTAAAAGATACTATTATTCGTGTACTTTGATAATGGAGGTAGAAATATTTTATCAGAACTTCGGAACTCATAGAATAAATTGAAAAATTCTGAATTACTGATGTAAACTAGAATTTTAATCACATTAATAATATACTTTAATTTTTAATGTATATTTAGTAATTTTTTTTAAAATTTTATTTTTCGATTGTTTGTTTTAGTCCTCAAATTTTCTCAGTAACTTTCGTTTTTTCTATTTAAACTGACATCTAAAAACCTTTTTTTTTTTGCTTTTTTTAATACTCATGTAAAATAAAATTTTAATTTTTCTTTTATTTTCATTATTTTAGTCTTTAACACTTTTTCGTACTTTATTAATGTGATTATTATAATATCTTATAATTAGTTTTTTTTTCAAATTCATTTTT
>JAPMOR010062473.1:559268-585177 GCA_026543865.1 Argiope aurantia | reverse complement strand
GAAAAGACTATCTGCAAGATAGTCAATAGCATGTCTATCGGAGTTTTCCACAAGGTTTATAAAGTCAGTTATATTATAAATGGAAAAAAAATAGATATGAATGATATTTTATAATAGTTGTTAATTTTATTTAATTTTAAATCATTTATTAAGAAAAACAGTTCAAGTAACAGTTAAAATCCTTACATTATAAGGCATAAGTAAATATAAAAAAAGTAAGAATATGAGAAATTATCGAAAATTTTTCCAATCCTTTTGAAAAATGCAGTGCAAGTGTATCTCTTCCAAGATTTTTTGATATTGTATTATGTATAATGTATATTTTTTATAAATTTATATATATTAAAAATATGTACGTTGATCTACCATCTAAAATGTAAAAAAAAATACAAAATTATTTTAATATATTATTTATAAATGAAAACAAAATATTTAAATCACAGAACTGATTAGAAAAACAACTCATCTTTTGAAAATGCAAGAAAAAAAAATCAGCTAGCATGTGTATACTAATATCTTATCCTTTATGAAAAAAAAATTATTTAAAAAAATCTTCACAGCGATCCTTTAAGAAACTGCAAACTAAGTTGAGTTGAATTGTTTATTTTTTTCACCGGATTTATATATTAGGAGCTCCTTTTTTATAAATAGAAAAATTTCGAGAATGAAATGAATGATGAAAAGAAATAATAAAAATCTTTCTGATAGCTATCCTCTTTCTTCTTGCTGACGTCATCAAAATCTGCACTTCATACTTCTATACACACTGTTCTCACTACAAACATAAAAGTGAAGAGAGAACCCTGCAGGGGTTGTGAAGACGCATCAGTATCCTGGCAACATATATTTATATCCTTTTCCTGTATATGAAATGCTCTTCAAAAATGGAAATACTTTTTCATTTTATTTCCAGCTGTCGTTTAAATAAAAGTATAAACGAAAAAAAAAAGCATCTGCTAACTTTTTTCTTCTTCTTTTTTTGTTGCTTTGATTCATTTTTGCCTCCAGGGGGGCTCGGAAGACGACCTGGTTGTCCCAGTGAGCAGTGAAAGCCTTTTGGATTTTAAGGTCTTTTTATTTGATCAGTGCAGGCGCCAGGTGGGTGGTGGGCCGGGGAGTAATTTATGCATTTGATGGAGTTCTTGCGTTCGGGGTGTCCCCGGAAGTAATAAATTACTCAACGTTTCAATTGTTGATTTTTTTTTTGAAAAAAGTTTTATTACGCGAGTCATTCCAACGGTTTGGCGCATTCGTTTCAATCAGAGTTAGAATTCTGCGTCCCTCTGTTTTTAAGAAAAACACCATGGGTTGAAAAGTATTTGCTGAAACTTTCTCTGAAACTAAGTAAAATTCAAATCCCTTTCTCTTTCTTTTTTTTCTTCCTATAGGCAGATAAATTCACTTCATTGCGTTAGAATTCTGAATTATATTGGGGGAGAAAGATTTTTCTCATAATTTTTTTATTTTTCGAAAATAGACCAGTACAGAAAAAGTAGGAACTTCATGTATGTATTAAAAGTCAGGTGATATGTATACTATCTTTTTCCTGTAGGCATATAAATAAATTTCAATCCGTTAAAATTCTAATTTTTTTACATGTTTTAGTTATTCTAAAATGTGTCAGTATAGAAAATATAAATGTACCTATCTTTCCTAAACATTATGTGTACTAAACGTTAGGCATGCGTACTTTATTATTCTTACAGGCAGATAAATTCATTTCAAGTTGTTAAAAATCTGAATTTTCTTTAGAGAGAAGTCTTTTTTTTTGTTATATATATTGTGATCATTCTGAAATAAAGTGGTACAGAAAAGCTAATGCACCTAAATTTCCTAATTATTATTCATAGTACATAATGTACGTATAGGTGGAGATTTCAAGTGTGTACTAAACTTTAGGTGTTATGTGTATTTTCTTTTTCTTACAGGTAAATATATTCATTTCAATCCGTTAAAATTCAAATTTTTTTGGAGAAAAAATGTTTTTTTTTGTTATATTCTGTGATTATTCTAAATTTTCCGGTGCAAAAAAGCAAATGTTCCCAACTTTCATATATATTACGTGTGCATAGTGTACGTATAGGTGTAAACTTCATGCATGTACACTCTTTTTCCTATAGGCAAATATATTCATTTGAATTCTTTAACACTCTGAATTTTTTCGGTGAAAAAACATTTTTGTTACTTTTTTTTTATCATTCTAAATTCAACCAGCACAGAAAAGCTAATGTACCTAACTTTCCTAAACCTTATGTGTGTACTGTGTACGTATAGATGTAAACTTCATGTTTGTACTAAACGTTAGACGTTATGTGTACTTTCTTGTTCCTACATGCAAATAAATTCATTTTAATCCGTTAGAATTCTGAATATTTTGGAAAAAACTGAAGGGTTTTTTATATTCTGTGGAGGGTTTTGTTATAGTCTGTGATCATTTTAAAATGAACCAATACAGAAAAACAAATGTACCTAACTTTCTTAAATATTATTTGCGTATAGTTTATGTGTAGGGACAAACTTCACGTGTGTACTAAACTTTTAAGTGTTATGTGTGATTTCTTTATCCTGCAGACAGATAAATTCATTTGAATTGCTTGGGGAAAAAAGTATTTTTTGCTACATTTTTTTTTTGTTTTGTTTTTGATCTTCCAAAACAAACCAGTAGAGAAAAGCGAAGATATCTAACTTTCCTAAACATTATGTGTGCTTACTATATGTATGAGTATAAACTTTAAATGTTATATGTACATACTCAACACATTGGAAAGGAGGCATTGACCGAATCTAGAGACAATTGAAAGCAGTTTCAAAAGAAATAACGTTATTAAATTGACATTTTTCAGGATTATATAGAACACCCTCATTTAATGTATCATAAAAATTAGAACAAAGAATGCATCAGAAAATAATTTTGAAAAATCCACCATTTATAAGAAGAAAGAAACCCTAGACCTTTGTTCAAATTGGAGAAAAAAAATTGGAATATAATGAGAGATGCATAACATCTTCTTAAATCTTAATAAGAGCGAAATGATAATAAGATAGTAATATATAATAAGACAGTATATACAATAATATATTTTTATTGGTGCAAAAGTTATCTTTTTTTGTGTGTGTTAGTAATGATATACGAATATGTAATATGTCTAAATAAGACCATATGAATTAATATTACAGAAAAACAGAATAAAAAAGAAATAGAAAATAACTATAAAGCAACATAAAATACTTTCAAAAAGACTGATAATAGTTATTATTATTGTTATTTAACTTAATTTAGATCCGTCCATTGTACATTATTACAGACTTAAGCGTATTAATACAACTCGTTAAGAAAGAAAAAACAAAATCTTTCTTCTAGACCTTATATCTGAAATTCACATCGGTTTATACTTTTTATTTTTTATTCAAAACCACTTTTACAATTTAAAGTTAAATATGTTTATTTTTTATACCTTATTCATTTATTCAGATAAAAAAAATGGCACATATTTTCTCATTTGAAGTATTTCTGATTTCAAATTAAATTTATTTATTTTAATTATATAAACTCTTCAGAGCAAAACATTTATTTTAATGACACTAAAAATAAACTTATAAATTCATAGGTAAAACTTTTTATTGTTATGATATACTTTTAATATTATGATCTCCGTTTCTAGACATATTCATAAGCTGTTAACAAAAACAAAATTTATCAGGACTCTACATTTGCGATATTTAATTTTCACCAAAATTAAAATAATTAATCTCTAAGACTGAAATATTCTTATTCCGTCTAAAAATATCTGTAATTATATACCTTTCGGAAATAAATTATTCCTTTCAAAACAACACAAAGAGCCAGAATTAGAAAAGTTGCAAGGATAATTATACGTATTTTTTATATTCTCTCCTCAAATAAGCTGACTAAGATGTATCCAATGGTAGACGATCCCAAAGGGCCGCAGGACTAATAAATAGACCCTCGTTAAAAGCCGCTAATCGAATTGATTGGGCAGCAGTAATATTTTCTCTGCGCTCTTACCTTCAACTCTGGGAAATGGCTTTTTCACTGGGAACCAAAAGCTATCCCAACCGAGTTAGATTGAAGGAATGAGGGAGCTATGCAGTAGAAGAGGAAATAAATGTTTGGTTTTGATTATAAATAACCAATCAAATGAAAATAATTTCAAATGGAACATTCATGAAAAAGTCAGATCAAAATTATTTAAATTTAGTAAGTAATATTTTGGCCATACTGAATATGAGTAAAGTATAGTTATAGAGGAGAACAACAGGCAAACCTTTCCAAAACAGAAGTATAAGAAATTTCTGTATATGCATACACACACACATATATATATATATATTTGAAAGTTTCGTGCTTTGCGTGCTTGTAGAATATATTGATTTTCACTTAAATACAAATGTTTAGATATCAAATTGAAGTTAATTCAATGTAAAATTTATTAACAAAAACAGTATTACAATATCTGTATTACAAAAAAAGTTACGCACATTGTAGTAGAACAAACAAACACAAATCGTTTTGAATAATGACGTGTTTTGTAATAAAAGCGTACTAGCCAATCACAAACACTGTTCTGAGGACCCATCAAATGTCTGTAATTATAATTTAGGTTATTTGGAAGGTAAAAGAGTTATTGTTGTGGAAATATTTTACGGAATGATGCATACTAGTACAATTAAATAGAGTATAGCTGTTTTTGAATATTTTAAGTCCTTTTTTTGAATTAAACTAATTTTAAACAAACAACACCAACAAGAAGAACAGATTGGACATCTACAAAAAGACGCCGAATTGTCATATTGAGAGAAAATCTCCTCTTTTATTTTGAAATTGCAAGACAAGTTGGTGGTGCAGTGACTTATTCTGGTGTACGAAAGTTCTGTTTATGTTCTGTTATGAAAAAACGAAATCAGTAGAAAATAAGGCCGAAATCAGGCAGAAAAAAATTCACAACTGCTTCTGCCGATAGAAAAATTAAACGGCTATGCCTTAAAGATAGAAAAATTTCATCAGATGCCATTAGATGTGAAATGAATGCAGCGGGTATTGCAGTAAGTTCAAGAACTAAAAGAAGAAGGTTATCTGGATTTGGATTACAACCTAGAATTCCAAGGAAAAAGCCATATTTAAATCAAAAGCAACTCGAAAAACGAGTTAAGTGGGCAAAAGAACGCATTAAATGGTCAGAAAATCAATGGAAGCAAGTAATCTGGTGAGATGAGACTAAAATATCGCTCTTTGGTAGTGATGGTAGAAAATACGTGAGACGTAGAGTAGGTGAAGCGCTTCATCCTGATTGCATTGAAGCAACTATAAAAACAACAACAAATGCCATGATTTGGGCATGTATGTCTGCAGATGGTGTGGGTCGAATTTAAGTGATTGATGGCATCCTGAATAGCAAAAAATATATCGAGATTGTCCTGGAACCAAAATTGATACCTTCCATCAGGGATTTCTTCCCCAACAAAGCACCATTTATTTTTCAGAAGGATTCAGCTCCATGCCACATTGCAAAAGTATACAAAGCATGGTTTCAAAATAAAGGTATAGATGTATACCACGACCAGGAAACAGCCCTGATATCAATCCAATTGAAAATTTGTGGCGACCGTTGAAAATACTTGTACGAAAAAAACGTCCATCTAATAAAAGACAACTTATTGAATCTATAATTGATTCTTGGCATCATGTGGTTACGAAATATGAACTCCAAACACTCGTTCACTCGATGAAAAGACGCCGTGAAGCTGTCTTAAAAAATAAGGGTTATCCTACTAAGTATTGATTGTGTATCACTTTAAAGAAATGCAAATTTAAGATAGATCTTACTAAAATGAGCGTAACTTTTTTTGTAATACAGATATTGTAATACTGTTTTTGTTATTAAATTTTACATTAAATTACCTTGAATTTGATGTATAAACATTTGAATTAAATTTTGGTTTTTGGCATTTTGGAACTATCGATGTCACTTGTCATCGAACAGTAAGAAAGACAGATTTCATGTGATAGAAGTCTGTCCTAAATTTGAAAGAAATTTAGATTTCTTTAAATCTACAATTTTGATTGTACCTCAATATAAGAAATTTCATTCTAATTCAAAACGCTTTTGAATTATCATGTTTACAGACAGACAGACATGATACTAAAAATACGATTTTTCAGATTCGCGGAACTAAAATGTGAAGTATCACCAAAATTTCTATTTTTTGGCGATTGTACTACTTTCACTATACGTCGTATAAGCGAAAGCAAAAAACGAGTTGGCGATAGTTTGCTGAGCCATACATTCCACATCCATTTACTCTGTCTAAATATAAAACAATAGAATATTTACACATAATTTCTTCTTACTTAAAGAATGTATATTTAAATATGTTTCAAAAGAAATATAGCTCTTTCTTATGTACTAAGGATCGGGGATTAGAAAACATCCAATGAAAGATAAAAAGATTCTTTTATTTATCTTCTACTACCCAGATAAGTAGAGCGTAGGGATATCCGTGGTCACAGAACTCTGAATGAGACACAGAGCAAATAACTAAGCTCTAATTGAATTGGTCAGGCATTCATTATATTTTTCATGTACCATTCTTGTTACCCTGTGTAGGAGAATCTCAACTGCAGGATATTGCTCTTTGTATGCACAGAGATCTATCATATATTCCATACACATTATAGAAAATTGGAAAAGATGGCGAGATTATAAGTTAAAGAAAGGAAGATGAAAACAATTGTCACTGATGATTATCGTTACAAATGATAGATATGGGTGAACTGCATACAATTCTTAGATATGGTTAAACATACTAAGAGCGTCAAGAATCTGCATATAAAAGCTGAGAGTTGCTTATTTTAAAAATGTTGAAGTTTTTAATTTAGATTTTTTGTTGCAATGACGATTAATCATTAGGTATAAATAATTTTCGTTCTCATATATTGTAATAAAATCGATCTTATAAAGGAACAAAGATGAGGAAATTTGTGAATGTTATTAGATGTATATGGATGAGTCATTTTTTGGATAGTTCTTAATAGGCATAGCTGGAATATGATTTCATGTTTTATATTTCATGTCAACAATAACTGTTTCTTTTTTTTGTTCACTGATGATTATATTACTGAGTGATATATCCTTTAAAATTCACTTAAAAGAAAAGTATGACACTTTAAAGACTACTATGTGAATAGTTTTGCGGAAGTTCAGCATTAGCAAATTTATCTTGCTTTATCTTCTCATCTTCTTTTTCTTGTCCTCTATTTTTTTTATCCCAAGTTATTTATTTTCTCTCTATATTTTATATTTGTTTTTAATAATTAACTTTTTATTTGACTTGGAATTATTTTCTTCTATTACATTTTTTTTTCAACATTAACAATTTTCTTTTTCTATAAATATATTTCTGTTTCTTACTTTCTTTGTGTTCACGTTGCATACGATTTATGTATATATACAAAATTCTGCTTCATTGATGAGGTGCTGGAAGTACAGATAATCAATAAAGTGATAGTAGGTTTATTCAGGTCTTTTTGGTGATGATCTTTACTTTTAATGCTTCCAGGCAATGAAGGGATTTCTTTCGGTCTTACTTTCGCTTTCTTTTTTACCCTTTGGTTCCTTTATGTCCGACACCCGGGAAATTTGTGATGCATTTGCTTGTCCAATGTTGAAAATTCGATAATCCAACAGAAGTGTACATACCTGTAATTTCATGCCCATTTTTGTATGAATGCACTTCTTATATACCTGAAAAGCAGAAACAGAGAATGTAAAATGGAGAATGAGCCTTTTTATCTATTTTCGAAATAAACTGAATTATAATGTGAGTAGAGGGTCCTATAACACTACCTGATAAATATATAAGACCTCATTAATATCAATTAATTGAATTAATCCGGCAACATTCTATATTTTCTTTCAACCATTTTTTTTTCTTTGAAAAATGATGTGTAAGTGGAATTCCAACACTTACCGTCCATCAGCTGTAGATAGTAACAAAGTGTCTACCGAATATACTAAAATGTGGAAAAAGGTTTTAAAAGAATATATTTACTCTGATGGCTATGGTGGAACTTGTTGGATACTGCTGCTTTCAGGGGGAAAGCAGGTAGAATTATATGGTTGACAATTCCGGGGATCATGAATAATTCAGCCATGAATGCATATCATATTTGAAAATGGCATCCTATTTCCTAAATGCTAGGTGATGTATTTTTTAGGGTCGAACATTTATTTTGTTGATATAGAGGAATGCTTGGCAGCTAAATATATTAAACATAAAGTAATAATTCATCGGATTTTATTTGTCAGTTCTCGCATCATTTTAAAATACAATATAATCCTCGATTTTTTTTTCAAAGGATTAATAGCATTAAGAATTTATCGATCCATTAATTGAAAAAAAAATATCAACATGTTCTTTTTTTATTTCACGCCACATACTTAAACTACTACATACGTAGTTGATAATAGTTTTTGTAAGCGATATTTATAAACCATTTGCAAATGATTTTTCTTGTAAACGAAATAAGATATCTGCGATATGTTGGCACATAAGCAAATTTTCGGAAATATTCTAAATATTTAATACATTTTGCTCTCTGAAAGAATATTTTTAAATGAGAATATTTTTTATATAATTTTTATTTTATCCTTCAATAAATTTATATTTATTGTCATACTGAAGGAATATCATAGTTAGTCCTTCCATTTTTTATTTTGATCATGCCTGTTAGATATAGTTGACTTTAAAAAAATTTGAATTCAAATTTAATGAATAATTAAAGGTCATTATTATATTTGTATTAATCTACATCTAAAAATCAAACGAAACCTCTGTCACAAAAAACAATGAAAGACTAAATAAAATAATAAATAGATAAATGGATATGAATAACTAAAATTATTTAAAAGGACAATTGATTAGAATAATATAATATCGAGTTAGAAAAACATACACCTGAATTTCGGATTGAGTTGTGAATATGTTTATTTTACACGAAAGGACTGGCAATAGTTTGAGAAAACTATTTATGCTAGTTGCTCTTGAGAGAATTTGTATATTGTCTACGATACTGATTCATTTTTTATTACATTTATGCTAAATAAATATTATATAAATATAAAATGGAACAATTTTAAATCCAAAAAAAGGGTAGTAGATTCTAGGGACTCTAAAAATTTATTTTCGTGTTTTTAATGATTTCTAAAGACTATACCCATTTGATTGTTTAAAGTTTCGTTTTTATCAATCTCGGTAAAATCTAACGAATTATACGAGGACCCAGAAGATTTAAATAACAAAACATTTTTCCTCTCACAACCATTGAATATCTGTTATATTAGACACAAATGTTAGGCTTAATATAACAAACAGGCGTAGATTATATTCGTCTTTTCCAAATATCTTACATTGCAAGCTTTTAAAAAACTTTGTGCAATGTCGCTTTGTTATGCTTACATCCGAATTCCTTTTTTCCTTGATTCAAAATGACAGAATCAAGTCGAGAATTTCCTCCGGTGACAATCCTATTTCATTTTCTTGATAAAACTGGCACATACCAGGAAACTCTAAGAGAATACATCTATTTACTGAGTTTACTTAGTCTAACGTAATACGACATAAACGAAAGTGGTTGCTTGCAATCTGTATTATTTTTTTTTATCAAGATTCATCAAAAACTGAAAAAGGATTTTCACTAAAATATATGTGTAAATTCTAAGACTGTGGAGAACATGTGCGAATATTTAAAATATTATTCCATCCTAAGCAAATATCAATGAAAGCTACCGCAAACCATACCCTAATATCACAGTACAGTATTATCCTATCAGTAATCAGGTACAATTGAGAAAAATCAACCTTCCGGATCATCACGCAGCATAATAATTCTTGTAGGAGGATCTACCTTGATCTCACCATTCACTAGCAGGTACTCATTCCCTACTGACAATACATTAAAAGTTACAATTTTTTTTATATATTGAAGGTAAATGATTTCATTTTTAGACGAAAAATTACTTATGAAGTTCCAAAGAGATAAGTGCAGAAAATATTTCTTTAACTGAAGCGCTAACAATCGCATGCTTCAGTAAATCCATAAATGATTAATTTTCCCAGTTCATTATACATTTACTACTCTTCCTTTGCTAAAATTCAAATTCTTTGAAGAAATTATCAACCGTATTTTTCGAAAAAGTCAGACACAGTGACTTCTAAAAGTCCCATCTCATTTAAATATTTTGTTCAGAAGAAAGTCCTATTTTTATTCGGTTATATTCAACTTTTCCAAAAATTATAAGATATAATATAAATTATTATTTTCTTTTAAGAATTATTTCCAAACATTTAAGCCAGCTTTTATTATCAATAGGTGAGTTCATAGATGCTCATATGCATTGCTATTATACAAAACTAACATTTATTATTATATCATCCATGCTTTCCATTTCATATCAAAAATCAATTATTACCCAAATGAATAAATTAGCTATCGAAAAGCTATTATCATTCAACCAAACCGATAACTAAGAAAATGAAGCAGACTGATATTTTCTTGTCCTTACCAAGGGTAGCTATAATTACGTGACTTTCAAAAAAAAACTTATCCTTCCTACATTCAGTAATGGAAGAAATACAAGGGGGATCCAGAAGACTTTTCTTTTTTCCTGAAACAAGCTGAGCTGAGATGTATCCGAAGGTAGAGGGCCCCAAGGGGGTACACATGGCAAATAAATAGGTCCTCGTTAGTATCTACTAATCGAATTGATCGTACCCCAGCAATATTTTCTTCCTTACTTTTCGCTCTGGGAAATAGCGTTTTTACAAGGATCCAAGAGTTTCTTCCTACGCACTGGGCAGATAGAATTGGAGAATATTCTCGCAATAATACTACAGTGAAAGAAGAAAAAAAAAGTGAAAATTAGTTTCAGCTATTGGCTCCAATTGCATCCGTTTGATACAGTTGGTTTCACTGGAAAACTCTGACAATTCTTTTTGTTGTTGTTGTTGTTTGTTTCCTTTTAGTTCTAGGTAAGTTTAGAAATTCTGGAGGAAATGAATAATTCAGGTGAAGATGTTTAATAAAGAATTGTGGGCAGTTTGTTTTAAAATATTTGGAGATGAATTTGCAAGAAAAGATTTGTAAATAAGATAATTTTAGGAAATGCCTGAAATGAGGCCAAAAGTATTATTTCCTCAGAAAGTAGTAATTGCAGTGAAATTCTAATTATCCGAATTAAACGGGAATCGAACCAATTCGGACATGGGGAGATATGGATGATTGTTACAATCAAAATTTAATTAAGAACGTCAAAAATTACTGAAAAGAATCCGATTTTAATTCATTAAATTGAATTTTAGCATGCCGGCGTTCTGGCCAAGGGTGTAGCGCGTCTTACCCGTAATCAGCGCGTCCCGGGTCCGAGCCCTGGTTCCGGCATGGCTGTTCTTTACCCATTGTTCTATATCTGAGGTGTGTGAAAGAGCCCCCCCCCCCCCCGTGAAACGAGGTTGTTCAAGTGAGTGCCAACTTCATATGAGCTAGAAGTCAGACTTCTGCCTTCGGGTGCTCAGGTCCCTTTACCCTCAGGAGCTACTGCATAAACTCGGCTTAAATCGCTGCCTTCGTCAGCGGGCTTGTCAAGTGTCATAAGTAACAACAACTGCATCAACAATTTTAACATCAAGCATTACATGAACTCGGACTTTCTAATGCTGCAATATTTACATAAAACAATAAATTAGATTAAGTATGAAGTCTTATTACACGTATACGACAGAAGAATATTACATATAATCAACAAAAATGCATGTACTTTTTTTAAATTTTAAAATACTTGCCTATGTCTAGAAAAGCTTGTTAATGTTATAATAGCAACATGATAAAAAAAAAGATAACTGCAGAAATAGCTCTAGAATTCTATGAATTATATTGTAACCTTTTAATGATAGTAGTTATAACATCCACACAAAAGCAAAAGTACAGAAATGAGGAAATAAAGGCCACTTAGATTTATAAACTTCAGACTGGATTGGAAAACCCCCAATTAGACCTTGTGAAAAGAAAGTCGATAAATACAGATGGTAAGAGAAACACTCAGTTTTGTTATATAATATATAAGGTACTGAAACTAAATGATGTTATTTGGATTTCATTACTCTAACAAAGCCACTAAGTATTTTCGCACTATTATTTTTCGAACTTTGAGTTGTTGTTGTTTTTTTCACTTTCTTTTATATTCAGTATAAAAAAAGCATTGTAATGTTCTAAACATTAAAAGTCGAGATTTCGACAAATCTCCGCGTTTCAGACCTCCATGAGTTCTAAATTATATTTTGGAAATTATCTCTATCTATCTATATATATGATAACTGAAGCATTCTCTGAACTAGATGGGAGAAATTTAGTATTTAGAATTTCGACTAAATTTGTAAGATTTCTATGAAGTTTTGACACAAATCCATTCAAAGAAAATCTGTCAATTTGTCTATTTAAATACAAGTAAAATCATTAATTTCAAAAATAAAGTAATAGCAAAATTTGATAGACATGTTTAATATCTCAATTATGGAGTTTTATTTAATTTTGAACAAAATACCTTAAAGGATTGACCCTATGACTATCTACACTTCCATATTCATCTAAATTCAATTGCTTAAATAAAAGAAATTGTATGTATGATTTTGTAATTCAGTGCCAGACTCTGGTTATAATGGCAACCCTCAAAGGTATGCGAAATATATATCCTCACGAGAGATTCAGTAAAAATGTTAGTTACGCTCCAGAGATTTATATAGCGTGTCTCTCCAATACCATGCCATGCAAAGCATTTACCGCCGTACCGAAAGTCTACGATTTTATGTGAGGGGAAGAAGGGTTGAGCCTTTATTGAAAAGCATGCGAGGAGACGACTTCCTTTGATGTTTTCTGCGATCAACGAAAATAATGAAATTTATATTAAAATAATAATTTATATAACGCTGAATAAATAGAATTATATTGTAATTACTAAATTCAGCATGAGTTTTTAAAATGTTGACCTAACGTTTTACAAACACCAGATTTTATTTTGTATTCTGCGTTTCTTGTGGTCTTGGAAAAAAAAATATTTCCGCCGAAGTTTGAAATCATTCTAAAACCATCTTGCTGAAGGCAATTAGTATTTCTTTAATATATTCAGAAAGAGTTCTTTAAACACTTGCGATAAGCCTAGTGTTATGAATGGTTTTGAAAATTACCTCTAGATTTTGAAACTTATTTTCTATTTGTATTTATAATTATTGCCCATAATATGAGAAGATGTAGAGAGTTATTTGTGCTTGGGAAACTCTATTTTAGATCTTTCTGAATCCAGAAAAAAAATTGTTTTATCAATCGGTCTATCACACTACCTGTCAAGACAAGGCAGATTTCTATTCTTACGTTTTATTTGGTTGATTTGTATGTAATCCGTAAATGGACGCGGGAGTTAAAATGACTCCGTGTTGTTCATTAGCACTGATTATCAAATGGCATTTTGTCCTTGAATGCATTCAAGTCCTTAGTATCTTCAAGTATTTTTTCAGAAGTATGTTGGCAAAAGTCTAAGAATGAACACGTGCTTATAGCCGAGTTATTCTTTTTATTGCTATTTTTAGAGTTATTGACTCCATGTCACTAAAACTGCTTTTAATTTGGATAATGCAAAAGGAATAAAAGATATTCTTAAAATAACATTTTTAAATATTGTATTCTTCGTTTTTGTTTGTTAAATTCTAACATTTATTAATATTAATGTAATTCCGTAATATTTAAACGAATTAAATACTCATAAAGAAAATGTTTAGGTTTTTCTTTCCAGCATTTAAATTTTTAACATTTTTAATAATAATATTTTTATATTTTAATATATAAACACAAAAAAAGAAAAATATTAATGGAGTCATACTGACTCCATGTGTCTGGCCGCGTGATGAAATTCATGTCTCCAGCTGCAGGTTAATTTGAAAATCTTACCTTGTATTGCTTATTACAAGCCAGAAACTATAAAACTGTATCCGAATAATTTGAAATGAAATAAATCAGTCATGTAAAAATACTGAAATACCCAGTCTTATTTTGTACCAGAAGCATGACAGAAAAATAACTTCCGCAGTTTACTGAATCCAAAGTCATTTCCCCTTGTGATATATATATTTCAAAATATTAACTTTTACTCTACATCAACCTTTGCAACCTGGCATCCGAAACTGTTTCAGAATGTTTGTTGTTGCCAATATGGTCTTTGAATATTTCATAACTAAGAAAACGTTTCAAAACACTATTCCAAGAATCTGATCCCTTGTGGCAACGGGCCATATTTCCCTTAGGTGAACGAATAGCCCGCTGAAAGGTCCGTGACTTTAAAAATGTATTGTGGTGGAACAACAATGCTTTTTATTTTGATAATAGAATTTTCTCCTCTCCGAAAATGAAAAATTCGTCTAGACGATACAAAATATGAAAAAGAGTATTTTTACCTGCATTGAAAAAGAATTTTCTTTCAGGCGCAAATATATTTCGACCTTGTGTAGTCACAATTACATAAAAACAAAACTTCTTAAATATCAGTCCATATTTATTCATTTAAAGTACGTTTTGCATAATAATAAGATGAAGCAATTTTGAAATTCATTTATAGAATTAATTGATAATTTTGAAGTTACGTGGCCTCTTCTAAGTATGAGCTAGCATTTGAAGCTTCAAACATTTGTTCTTTATCAAAACAAAAGCATGACAAGTATAATAAACTTAACATGTTCTCGGTCAATACATGTGATGAATAATCAGAAAAAAACAGTAGTGCATTTTGCATTTCACTGTCTGGTACTCAACCATAATTTTTTTTTCAGAATTTGAAAAGAAAGATTCTGTATATATGCTACTTCCACCTAATTTTATGAAATTAAAATCCGAATGAAAAAATCGGTTCAAACAATGAAAACAAGAGAATGAAATTCCATACACGATAGCAAAAAATTTTCACAAAGCAACCAGCATAATATTGAAACAAGATGAAGTAATAAACCCTACATTTCTGGCTCTACGTGAAACACTTTGTATATGCAATCAAGTTATTTTTAAAAAGTTTTTATTATATTTGAGATTAAATTAATTCTATTCCCAGATAGCACATCCTATTGCACAATATTGTGTGATATTATATGATATTAAACAATATTCAATAATATTAAACAATAGTGCTATGATTGATCAATGCCATACAATATTTTACAATATTTGTGTGTTATTACGGTTACATTCCAATCTGGTTACATGTAATCAATTTCTGCATGTCCATCAATTTTCTCATTTCTACCATAATTTTAATTTAGTTATCACAGAATACTGGAATACTTAAATGTCTCTTTCAAATGTGCACAAAAATTCTCCTCCTACACTCAAAAACCCCATTAAGCTCATATTCCTGTTATACAAAAGAGGAATCCGTTTAGTTGATATCTATACAGCAAATGTATACTAGGACATCCTTTGATTGTTCTAAGAAAATCTTCCTGTCATCTAAGTCCACCTGGCCGAGCGTCTCAAGCGTACAAAACACGTGCCACGAGAATTTACTTAGTCACGCTTAGCGAGAGGAAGAGGCTAACTTGGCAGCGATGTCCAAACGACGCGGGCAATCTCTGTAGCTTCTTTGAATAGATGTTTCCAGCCTCTTCGTATTCATAAACTTGAAGAATTTAAGCACTGATTGCAATCCTTTTCATTTCTTTTCTAGTTTTAAAACTTTCGGCATTTTGTTTTCATATTTAGAGTTTTATGAACAACAAAGATATAATAGTAATAATAACAAATAAAGAAATTAGTAAATACAGGGAGCAGCAAAAAAAACTTAGACAAAGTTATTACATCATAGAATAGAAGTTAATTTCTTTCTAATTCTTGTTCATTTCTTTTTGTCTACCACTTTAATTATAACATATTTTATAATGTATCTTTTAGTTTATTTACTGATTTTTCGCTTTTTTACAATGTAAAGCAAATGATATGCTATTTTAGAGTTGAAAAACGAACATTATGAAGTTATTTGTTTGCTTAACGTGCTTGGGAAAACAGTGCGTGATGCTATCTATCATTTCAAAGATCTCGCCAATGATAGTCAAATTCCAGGAAGTGAACGAAACCGTATGGTGAACACTTTCAGTAGCTTTACGATTATTGAAAATTGAGTTCAATAAATTCGAAGGATTCCATGAAAGATCGCTCGTGAATTGGGAATAAGGCAGCGATCAGTGCAATGAATGGCGAAAACAGAGATCTGATTAAAGCCTTACAAGTTGCAAAAAGTTCAGCTTCTCACTGAAGAAAACAAACTTGTGCGGCCCCAAAGACGACGAAAACTTTTGAAACGGGTCACAAGTCAGCTCTGAGAGAGATTCCTTTTCACAAATGAGACACTCTTTAAAGCTCAAAAGCTCGTAACGCCTTGAATTTTAGGATCTAGACTACAGACGTTCGAAGCACTACAGCAATTGTTGAACATCGCAAAAATCCAAAGTTGCTCATAGTGTGGGGCGGAATTTGCGCAAGCGGCAAAACATCTCTGGTTTTTGTGGATGAGGGCTTTAAAATAAATCAAAAAGTGTACCAGAGGAACATTCTAGAAGCTGTGGAATTTCCGTGGACCAAAACGCATTTCGGCGATGTAAAGTGGGAGTTTTAACAAGATTCCGCACCAGCTCACAAGCCCAAAAAGGCAGAAAGGTGGTGCGAAGAGCATTTTCGGACGTGATATCATCTGAAAAGCGGGCACTATACTTGCCGAATTTCAATCCAATAATTACAGTGTTGATCCATTTTAGAGTCTAGAGATTGCATTAAAACATGCAAAAGTTTGGACTCTCTAAAGCAATGGCTTCCGCGGAAATAGCATTGAAAAAAGAAAGAAGACTTGCGGCCCATTGCTGAAAATTTCAATAAGCATTGCGCCTTTGCATCACTGCAAAAGGCTGCCACTTTGAGACACATTAAATTTATTAATTAGTAAAAGCCTACTCTTATTATTATTATTTGCTGTATTTTGCTTATTTGTTCATTTTTAATTAAGTTATATTAAAAATTGTTTGTCTGGGTTTTTCTGCCACAACCTGTAAGTCAATAAGTTGAAGATGAAGAAGTCGGGGTTGTGTTTAAAGTAACTAAAGAACGTATCATAATTCTCTCAGCGTATTACAGTTCCGAAATTGCTGAACAAAAATTAGTTTAATTGTAGATTAGCTGATTGGGATTAGATCTGTCTTGACACACGGTAACTATACGATGCTTCTTTTTTTATATTTCCCAGATTTTTTTTTCAATTTCTCTGATTCACCATTTTTGGCTCAAAAACTGTTTCACGTTGTACAGAAGAACACTTATTTGCTATAGTATGCATTCATTTTCCCTTATTAAAATTCAATAATTAAAAAAAGATAAGGAATACAAAGATTTCCCATAATATATTCAAAAAGTATCGGCATCATTTTTATTATATTTTCTTGAGTCATATTCTCTCACAAAATGGAACGTTTATGAAGTGGCGGGCCACTATTGCGTATAGTGATAATCGGTATTCACATTCGTATTATCAATTTCAAAATCCTATCATAAAATGATACAATACCAAACTTATTATACTCATATTAAATATTTACAATGATAAATTTTTAATATTTTTGACAATATATTTTTCATGAACACTTTTATCCACATTTGCATCCGATTCTCGAACCCAGGCTGCAAAATTCGATAATATTTGCGAACAAGAAGCTGAAAGTTTATTAAATTATTTTATACAATAGAAAATTCTTTTTCTTCTTCAAACATTTTTCTCTGATTCCATATAAATCTTCTTTTAAGTAAAGTATTATCATTAATATTCTACTGTTTTTCATTTAAAATTAATTACATCAAATATATGTTTCGATATGAATCCTAATTGATAGAAACCAGATTGAATTAGTTTGATAGGATTTTTTTAAACTCACTTTTATTAAAGAAGAAAATTTTTAAATGCCATTATCTACTTTTAATATTTATTTTATTTTTCATTATTTCAGATGCTATAGATTTTTAATCAATGTTTTTATTTCATTTTTCTAGATATTGGTGATACTCGATTAGAATCAGAAAGTATTAAAGTAATTTATTTGCTAAAAACGTAATTTCTAAAAGTATTAAAGATATCTAAGGTCAAACATACCACCAACACTCCGTTGTGACTTAATACAGTTCAAATGTAAGAGATTCTACTCAAAATATTCTGATTGTAAGAGATTCTACTCACAATATTCTGATTGTTGCTTCAAAACGAGATACTGACAAAATAAACTAAATTTTGTTAACACTGAAAATATTAATATAGTGTATTTTTGTCGAGAACACACAAATGAACATAATATAAAAATAAGAAATACGTGAAAAATTTATTAACAAAATATTCCATCTTTACAAATGCAAAACAATCAATATTTGTTGTAAACTGGAAAGATCTACTTAGTTAATAATTCTAAGAATTGTTACTATTAGAAGAAAGAAGAATTTTATTGAACATCTTAAACATACGGGCAATAAATATTTGCGTAGGAATGTTTACAATTATAAGTGGAAATAATGTGATAATACGGAATAGTTCAACTACTTCTTTTAATAATAGAAATGTGTTTTTCATTTATTGTCTTTCTCCCTCTCCCTTTAATGAAAAATTCGTCTAGACAGTCCGAAGAACCAAAAAGAGTAGAATTCTTCAGTTGATGGCTGGAAAAAAAGAAAAAAAATTTAGTTTCAGGTGTTAGTTTATTCTTTTAATGAAAGTGTTAATAGCACTGACATAGTAAATTTAAACATATTAAAATAAATATAATATTACAATTTTTTTAAGTAGGCCTACTAGCTCCAAATTGTACTACGTGATATACATCATAAAATACAAATTTTCTGAAATTCTTAAATCTATTTAGATAAATCTGGCATTATTTGCTGCTAAAGAAATGCATGACCGCTGAAAATGAATTTTAAAATTTGAAATGAATTTTAAATTATAATTAATATTTTATTCGTTTATTTCTAACTATATTAATACTAATAAAGTATTCTTACACTAATTTAGAATTCTAAATATAAAGTTTTTGTGTGATAAAAGTTACATTTTATACTTATTTTCTCTACTTTTAACAGTTTTTGGCAAATATATTAAATAATTCAACCATACGTTCTATTATTCAAATTATTCAATTTATATGTAAGCGCGTAGTGATGACATTAAATATATTTTTATCTGCTCGTTCTTTCTGTTATATAATTCGGAATAAATTTTTAAAATAAATATATATAGAACATAATAATGTTACTATGTCTAGAATTTGAAATCATCTTCTAATTTATTGTAAGTATTTCGAAATTTTATTTTCGTTGATATATTATTGTATTAATGTAAAATAATTAATAACTTTCAAACGTTTCATGCATAAAATTGATAAACGCTACAATGAGGAATGTTATAAATGAGAAAAATCACTCATTAAAGTAATTTTCCTTAAAATGTAGCTCTGATGTTCCTTCAGGTAAGGTCTTTCTAAAATGCAAAATGGAAATGCAGTATAATAGGTATTACTAGGCATAATCCCATATATTCATTAATAAAATGCCAAGTAAGATTAGATAGATATATCATGATTAAAAATTTTTCTTTCACTTTTGTATTTCGCACAAATCTTTATTTAATTAAATTATTGACCAACAATAGTTTTATCACTTAAAATGATTGCCAGCAAACAAAACTTTTCTGAAAAAATCAGTAAGGTAAATGATTAACAACGTTGTAGGATTTCTGGTGAGCAAACTAGGCAATTGCTTAGAACCGCTACAATGTGAAGAGGTTGCTAGGGTGGGTGATTGAAGATTTTATTCACCTAGTGACTAAATTAATGCGTTTAAAAAAGTACAAATTGAGTGAATTATAAAATGTGTAGGTAATTTTAACACTTAATTAGTTACAAATATACATTTAATTACGTGGTGGCCTGGTGGTAAAGTCTCGGCTTCGGAACCGGAGGGTTTCAGATTCGAGACCGATTCCACCAAAGAACCATCGGTAAGCCTTAAATCCGTCGGGGCCAAACGTCGTCTCGCTGCTGTAGTGTGGAAGTTCGGAGAGGGGTTGCCAGCTCTGGTGTTGTCCTCGCCATCTGACCGCGGTTCAAAATTACGAGGTCCGTCCCAAAATAACCCAAACGTTGCTTTATAAACGAGACGTTAGTATAACTAACATAACCTAACCTAGATAATCAAGCTCAATTCCACAACATACATAAAATGAAAAAACGACAACAAACTTAACCTGAAATTAATCATTACGATATTAAAATTAAAAAGTGAAACTACATTTTGTTGGAAAGGTACCTCATAATGTGCCTGCAAAGGGCTTTAAAGTATTTAAATTATCTTGGGCTATAAAGTATCATCTAAATTGACCGCAGATCAAACACTTATTTAAGAGATTAACATGTTATAATCTAAAGTATTTGACTGTAACCTCGTGTCATGTAAACCGAATACAAATTGCCTAAAAGGAAGTTAAAAAAAATCGTCCACTGTAGAAAGTATGAAAACTACTTAGTAAATTCTGAATTAAGTAAGAACCACAAAGAAAAAAAAAGATAAAGTGAAGGTATTAGGGAAGCAGTTGTTTGAAATTCCACAGAAGCTATTTAATAAAGTTGAAGAAACGAATGAAAAGCATGTCAGAAATTATTTAAAAAGGTAAAACATATTTCTACAGTTTTCGTATTTTAACTTAATCTCAGAGAATTAGTTTATGAAGAATAATAGATTAAGTTCAAATAGATAGTTTCCTCAAAAGTATCACAAATATATCTAAGTTTAAATTCTGCGGAAAGTTAGCTGCAAGTTTTCGTGGCTTATGGTGCCTTTTTAGAAACAAGCATGTATAACAGAAAAATATTTCTTACATTCTTTTTTTTCATTTTTTAAAAATATATCTGAGAATTATCTTAACTAATTGAATTTAGAGTTTATGATGTTTTGCGGAAAAGTAGACTATTTATTGACTTTTAAAATATATTTAATGGTCTTTAAAAATTTTAACCAACCATTTGTAGCAGAAATTTTAGATAAATTTTGCTTTTTTTCCCGCGAAATCAGCTTTTAAAGTTTTTAATCGGTTGCTTTTTTTCTATTTTGACGAATGGAAGTTAAGTAAGATTTGGCATCGTACATCCACTTGAAAATACCGAACACATTTCTGATTTCTCGGTACACGGGGTCAGAAATTGTTATATGGTACACCAAGTCAGTTCTTGGATTATATGGTATGGAAAGCGTTTAGCATAAATCAAATTTATTGTGCAGAATAAATTTCCTTTGTAAATTGTGAATTTTTGTTTGAAATCTGAGTGAGTATTGTCAGTAATTTTCTTGGTTAAAAAAGTACCTGAAAAATGCATGCGCTGCAAACGATTTATAAAAACTAGGAGGAATCATTTTAAAACTTTAATGGAATAAAAATGTAAAAAAATATATAGATATTTTAGATTGAATAATCTATTTAATATGAGAGTTAAATATTAAATAATTAGAGACCAAATAGGTTATGATATCTGAAAGACAGTAGGGCTTATATTTCATAACAGTTACTCCAAATAATTAATTAAACAAAAAAAGTTTTGTTTAACTCTTCGTTATCGGAAAACTATTTTAATTGCGGAGGAGAAAGGGAAGATAAAATATTTGTTTCCTTCTTGGATAAAACTGTTTGTTTTGAAATCGCAGATTTTTTTACCTTCAATATTCGCAAGTTACTATTGAGGATAAGGATGTATTTGATTAATGATATTATTAAATAATGTGATGGAATGTAGATTATTATGATCCATGCAGGAAGCAACATGAAGAATGTTTTTGGAACATTTCTTTTAATAATCACATTCACACACTAAACAAGCACAAAGACAAGACCTTCACGCTCGCGGCTTCACAGTTCAGCATCACATCTCATGCAAATTACAATCGCAATGCACTATGGGATGGCCTAATTAGGCATCGCCATCTAGTATCCAAAAGAGAAGAGAAGAGTAATGCAACTGCTACAATAATAAATTTTTGAAACATGTGCTTAAAAAATTGTAAAATACATTTTTTTTTAAAAAACTCCTTTGTCAAAAATATTCAGCTAAAATAAATGGAATTTTCAGACATTTTAGTGTAATGATTAAGGTTTCCTATTTGAATTTTATATCAATAACCCTCTTATATTTTTATTTTCAATATACTTCACAAATCAATATTAGGGTTATAATTAAGTGGAATTTCCACCAAACAATTCTATCTTTAATATATTCTTAATTTTTTTTTATTTATTCTAATTTTACAGGTTATTTTTTTATATTTTAATTTCACATCACAATATATTCTGCAGATGATGAAAATTTCATTTATGTACAAATATTTATAGTTTAGCAGCTTTGTTGACTAATGATTATAGTTAAAATATTGAATTACAACGTCTCTACGTAACACTACTTTATGATTAAGATGGAATCTTGCATTAAACTGAAAACTAGTTGATAATTATACTCTTAAATGCAAAAAAAAATATTGCATTATCATCAGAAACCCACAATTGTGCAAAGTGTCGGAAAATGAATGTATTAGGAAATCAATTTTGAACTTTCTTGTTCACAAACAAGAAAATAAGTTAAATATGTAGAAAGAAATCAGGTTTCAAAACATATGCAAAGATGGAGAAATTAACTGTTCCAATCAAAGCTATCATAATTTTTAAGTAAAAATTAGGTGAATTGTAGTAAATGCTTGATTATTTATAATTTCTAATCCAAAAAATGTTTAGAATTGAAAAAATAACTCTGTGAAAAAAATACATAAATGGAATACGATGTTTTTATCCAAACATTGTAATTGAATTTTTTGTAAAAAACTAAGCGAATTCTAACAAATATACTCTTTAATAAGTCATAATTGTGCATCTAAGCCTCTACGGCAATTTAAAAAAGGATACATTTTTACATTGATTTGCGCCTTTTTGTATATTATCCACGATTATTGCGTGAACTTACACAACGAAAAATTGTGAACTTTTTTATTTTTTCTACTATTGTACTCATATCTTTATATTCAAAACTGGAACTATTTGATACTGCATATGGAGGATTACAATATTCCCCCGATTATTTTTCTTTCAAACTCCAAGAATTCCTTTGTCTTTCAGAGAAAAATAAACACTTAAATTCCAAAAATTTGATCCAAACTTTACTTTTAACATTGCGTATTCAGCCCGATGCATAAAAATACAATCGCTCTATTTTTTTCAAATTTTCGAAAAGTGCATTTTATTGTTTACAAAAGAAATCAAAAACACGTCTTGTGCTCTTTATATTATTCAGCAGTTACATATTAAACAAAAGCAGAAGACAAACAAAAATAACTTGTATACAAATGATAAAAATCAAATTCAAAACGGAACATAGTTGTTGATATTTCTTGTGTAAATAGCTTTGGAAAAATGATCTTTTTTTATTCCTTTCTCTCTGTTTTTGTATAAATATAGATATATCTTCTCATACATTTTCCAATGTGGAGAAATGGCGAATGTTGATATTTTTCTAGAAAGAGTTCCTGCCTATGGAATACATGTTAGATTGAAATCCTGTTTATTCTTGAATTTTCGTCATAGTTTCTATTTATTTTTTGGAGGAATTTTAGGTTTTATCTAACGCGAAGAACTGACTATTTTCGGCATACGTTTCGTAAGTTAACAACTCAACTTGTTTTAAAGCAAACACAGAAAAATTGTGTAGAATTATGTATTTTCCTATTATTATTACAAATATTTTTTAGAAAATTGACAGAATCTGCATAAAGTTAGTAGCCTTAAAATATCATAATTTAAAAATATTTTACCTTGCAAAAGGTTGAGGGGGAGAGGTCCTGCCTGTGGAATACAATATTAAATTGAAATCTTGTTTACTCTCGAATTTTCGTCAAAGTTTCTAGTTATTTATTTATTTATTTTTGTTGCTGTTAGGGGAGGAATTTTAGGTTTTATGTAACGCTAAGAACTGACTATTTTTTGGCATACGTTTCCTAAGTTAACAACTCGTTTTAAAGGAAACATAAAAAAATTGGGCAGACTTTTGTATTTTAATCTTATTATATGGCAACCTGGATATTTTTTAGAAAATTCGTTAAATATACATAAAGTTAGTAGGCATTAAATATAATATTTTTGAAATTTTCTCCCTTGAAAAAGGTTGGGGTGAGTAGAACCTATTAATAATTCTAACTTTATCAGCATTGTGATTTAACATTTAAAGTATGAATTGCAAAGTTTTACTAATATTTTCCAAATTTAAATAACCATATGCTTTACTTCATGCTTCACTTATTAATGCACAGCAACAAGATTAAATAGAAGATGAATATTTTTAATTTTAGAATTCTGTTTTAAATAAATGTGTTAATTTATTTAATTATTTACTTTTTAATTTCATGGGGAAAAAGGGATACATCTTGGGAATTTTGGCATAAAAAATTTATACGTATACCAATTTTGATTCAATTTATATGTTGATTAATAATACTTGATAGAATCAGCAAGTTATTACAATTATTGAACAGTTTCAAAATTACGAATAATACTTGATAAAACATTTATTTATTAAAGTTCAGTATAGAATTTATTAATAATATTTGATTAATGTTTCTTTTATTTTAAATCATCTTTAAAGTTATTTAATATATGTTTCATTTAAACATTTTAGTTAAAGAATATTTCAAGACTTTTGAGATAAAAGTTTTGAAATTAATTTTTACATACTTCCTAATATGCTAGATTTCAAAAACCTACTACAATTCTGTGTTCTGGATGTCTGTGAGATATTTAAACAGTTAAAAAAATATTCTTCAAAAATATTAAAAATACCATCTTTTTTATACAAACATTGTTACTTCGCTATTAATTTGAAAAACATTTCGTTATATCTATAATAGTATATTATAAATTAATGGCTAGAAAGTAGAAAATAATTAAAATAATTAAAAATTGCCTTCTCTTACATTAATTGATCTTTAAAAAACTGATCTTTGTATGTTTAGGATAAAACAAAACATCATCAAAATTCCACGTTGGAACATGATTATCTAATAGTCCATCAATTAAAAATCGAGTGAAATTCCAAATAGTAGTTTGATCCAGACAGCTGAATTTAATCATATTTCACATGTTAGTTTAAAATCAGTTTTTGCTGGCTATTGATACCTTGCTTTATTGTATGACAGATTTTTTTATTATTATTCATATTATGAAACGAAATAAAAAGTAATGTCAAAAGGATGCTATCCGGTTTAGAAACAAGTTCAAGTTTTATTATTCTAAAGCATATCAATAATCTGCTCGTCATATTCTGATAGTTGCACAATAATGCGTAACTGGATATACGTTACATAAAATAATATAAGCCACAATTAAAATTCTTCGTATTTTAATGAACTAGATCAATTTTTGAAGCAGCCCTTTTTTACTTTCAGGGACTAAATATTAAAACATAAATCATAAAAAATAAATAAATAAAATATTTGCATCCGTTCCAATTTTTATAAACTAAATATAATTATTTCAACTATACTCTTCTGTATTTGTTATAAACAATTGTTTTTGTTTGTTGGAGAAGTTCTGCTGTTCTAAGCGAAAATAATCCGTCAAGTTTTATTAGTTTTCATTTATTATAATCTTATCATAAATCTTAAGCATGCAAAGTGCATAGCTATGTATAATGTTTGTTAGTAAATTCGCAACCACCGAATTCTATTCTATCATCAATTCATTTGTGTAAAGAG